>VTPC01001174.1:39611-104362 GCA_011009095.1 Ignelater luminosus
GACTTAATTATAAGATTTATCAGATTATGAAACAAGACTTTTTTCTGAATTGATTGATTAAAGAAAAAATGTCACTTTATTATGCACAAATTGAAAATGATTTGTGGCGGTGCCACATACATAACTAAGATTTTTTTGATGTCATAGAATTATACCATCAAGTTCGTTAAGGTACCCTTCCTAAATTTAATTTCTTTATCTTTCAAAATAAGGTTTATTATGGGGGTAAACATATAACTTGGGACACTGTATATTAGTAATATATATTTTTAAACAAACCTGCTTCATGTGATTCAGTTGTTTTAACTAGAGGTGAACGAGTTGTAACAAGATTCTTTTCTTGTATGGGTGGCAATGTAGGAACTAAATAGAAAAATGATACATCAAACAAAGACGGAAAACACTTTGCAATAATAAACTAACCTTGATGAGCCTTACTTTCATTTTCTACCAACTCATCAAGAATACATTTTCCTAATAATTCTCCTTTTTTATCCTTAAAACTGGCAAAGTTTACCACAGTTCCATCTCTACTAGCATCAGCTATACAACCAGTAAAACCTTTCGTCGTGGCCACCATTCCGTTTTGAATTTGATAAGTTTCAGGGAGGCCACCAAAATATATTTCACCATACATTACACGTATGGGTGGAGGAGATGAATCAATACTGCATGTAAATTTTTTATAAAATCCATGAAAAAAATGAAAAATATTTTATATTTACCCTTTATCAACAAAATCATCAATGTTCATCCTTAACAAAGTAGAATTATGGGTAATTGTAACAACATGCCATTCATTATCATTGTAATTACTATCATTGGTTTCTAATTGAATCTTTTGACTTATTAATATCAATCGTCCATCTACAATAGACAAGGAAATGCCCTCGTTTCCAAATTTATCAGTTGCAAACAGTATCAATCCTTCCTTTGATTTAGTTTTAAATTTAAGATTCATTTGGAATGAATCACCACTTGAGAAGTTATCACTTTTAATGTATCCCAAATTACTTTCATCAAATGATACCAATCTTGCAAACTACAACACAAAAGATCAGTACACGGTTTATTTAATTTTTCAAACAATTCTTACCTTCGCTGGACAACCAGGAGTAACACTATAGGCTCTTACATTTTGACTTAAGTCAATGGGACTCGTAATTGTAACATTATCTATGCACCCATCAAAATCAACATTAGTTACATCATGAATGCTATGATACTGTGGATAACCACCAAAGAAGAATGTTTCAAAAGCATCAATAGTAGTACCAAAGATAGGTGGCGAAACATCAGCAATATCCTCATTATCAACAGTAAATCTTCCTTTAGCACCTTCTCTACTTGCTTCAATTGTATGCCATTTTCCATCGTTATAAAATTTAGGTGTATACCATAATTTTGTGTCACTTCCTAAATTATACTGCAAACAATTTATTAGATATTTGAATCAATAAAAATCAGAATTAAAATTACCTGATACAGAACTCTTCCATCACGAAGTTCCAGTGACATAAATGTTCTATTTGCACTTCCGTGTACAAGAAATAGTAAACCATTTGGTGCAAAGGTCTTGAAACTAAGCCGTACATCAGAACGCTGTCTTAATGAGAATGATCTACCATCAATAATGACATATCCATTTCCATTAAATCTATATCCTGTACTTGGTTGTAAAACCACCAATTTATCTCTAGAAAATTATTAATATTCACTTGAACAAATATTTAAATCATAATGTATTTCACCTTCTGATAGCACCATGATTATTTTCATTTCCATCATTGAAATTCCATAAAGAAATTGGTATCTCGCCAATAACCAGTTCTTCGATCTCACCATCAAATGAACTTTGTCGAACTTGAGCGGCCTGTATAGGAAATTGGGATGGATAACCACCAACAAAGAGCTTTGACTGATTTTTATCTAAGTGGAAAATGGTGTTGTCGCCCTTTAATTCTTCGCTTACTGGGTACAATTTTTCTCTTCCACCTGGAATCTCTTCTCTGACTATCAATTTGACATTATGCGCAGTCCTAAAAAGGAATGAATTACTTTATAATCCAAAATAAAGAACTACAAGAATTCATTGTTCTGTAAGAGCAATGTGAACTGTATGATAATTACTAATATAATAAGTGAGGTTAAGTCGTAACAATAAAAATGTATTCTTCAATAAAATAGACAATTTACCTGTCAATAATAAACTGATACCACACATCATCAGCTACATATTTATTATTGAGAATACGTTGCGGTCCATTTCCAACTTCTACGGTAAGTACCAAATATCCATTTTCAACTTCTAATGCCATATAGTCATCCTGTAAAAATAATATTTCTTTTAAATCTTGGAGATTGTTCCTAACTTAATTCATGTAAGAAAAAAAGAAAGAAGAGACTAATTAAAAAAAATTCACAATTTTTAAGTAAGAAATAAAAATCTTACTGTGCGAGTTCGTGGCAACTTAGTTCCATTGCCATTTCCTAGATATAACAATAATCCATATGGCTCTTTAGTTTTGAAATAACCAGAAATATAAGTTGAAGTACTCAAATCATCCAAATTTGAGGGGTTTCTAAGTTCAAGTGTCGTATTACGATAGAATTTAACACCAACTTTAATTCTATTAGCAACATCTCTGGCCAATGCGATGTGTTGGTTTAAAAGTTTTATTTTCTCATCAAGATCGGTAGCTAGTCGACGGATTCTTTCTTGTTTTACAGGTAATTCTACAACTGTTTCAAGAATCTCAGGTAATTTTTCGTTTATAGATTTGATCTGTTTTTCTGTTTGGCTAATATTTCGTTTTGCATCTTCTAGTTTGTTAGGCAGACGCTGAGATAATTCTTTTTCTTCAGGAATCTTATTAAAATTAAATGAAATTGTATCTAATGTAGATTGAGCTAAATTATCTGCAGTAGTAGCAATTTCCCCTGCATTAACTAATTTATCATTAAATGAATGTACATGAGGATTTTTAAGGAAATTCTCGATCACAGCAAGTTTTTCCTCATTCTGTTCATGAAGTGATCGTACTGGCCTAGATTTTGCTTTAGCATCTTCGAGACGTGGTCGAAGGTCATCAACAGTTTGATCCTGGGCATTATTTGCGTCTAATAATAAATTAGCTGAAGTGTCACTTGAGAATATAGTATCTTCAGTAACTTCTGAAAGTATTTCTGAAGCATTAGTTGCAGCCTCAATTCCAGAAACAGCAGCAGCGTGTGCTTCATCAACTGCGGTTACTATATTAGAGTAAGCCTTGCCTGCTCTAACGGCATTTGTGGAAATATTACGGGTTTCTGTGAGTAAACTATCCAATCTTTGAGCTTCTAGTGATAAGTTTTCTGCATGTTTCTGAACTTTAGGTACTAAATCTTCGACTTCGGATAATTCTTTAAAGTTTTGCTCAAGAGTCTCATTAAAAACATTATTTTCTTTTTCTAACGATTGTGGATCATCTGATATTTTTCCGTATGCTTTCTGGGCGTCTTTAAGAAATTGTGTTGCATTTATAAGTAATTGGTCAGAATCTTTCAAATTCTTTTCGATTTCCTGTTTTTGATTTTCTAGATTTTCTATCTTCTTTACAACTCTGTCTTTTCTAAAAGAAAAATTAATAAATAAATTTATTTATATATGCTTTACAAATATAAACGTAAAAGTTTCATTAATAAAAATTTTAAAAAAATATAACAGCTAGCATTTCTCTAAAGAATTTCATGTTACGCCACTGGTAAGATGAATAAAACGCTGTCTAAAATTTCACTTGTTTATTTCTGTCAAACGGGCGAAATAGTAAGGTTATGTGAACCGTAAGAAAATTGCCAGAACTTCATAATAAAATAAACGGAATTTTTACATTAGATTAAGAATTAACGTGATAGAATGTTGCCGACAACGGGATTCTTTAAAAATATAGACTGTCCATTTTATGAAAGTTCCTGTGAAAGACCGTACTGTCACTTCAAGCACCGCAAGAAAACTCAAGAACAAACGGAAATAATAAATGCAGTGCCTCTAGAGATTCCTACTTATAATCCAACGCCTAAAAGTCAATTAGCGAATGCGAAAAGTCATATACCAATTAGTTATGTGCCAGACTTAGCAATTAGAACAGACCGTAACTTTCGATCATTATCTTCTTCGTACGGATACACTGGTGGTGATAAACCCACATACAAACCAACACCATTAAGTATATTATCAACAGGAAAAATAAACAGTATTAAATCTAATGAAAATACAACTTATAATCCAACTGCAATTTCTAGCGAGGATGAAGAAATCACAAATAAACTGGATTCTAATGTGGAAAATTTACATGGTCATGATGATTCAAATGACATTAATTTTGAAGACTTGGAGACTGAATTTGATATGATTGATGAACTTATACATGATTCAGATGTAAATAATGAAATAAATGGTGAAGATAAAGATGAGGATGAGGTTTTGAAAAATGATAAATTGACTTCTAATGAAAATATTAAATTAGCATCTAATGAAACGACAAAATCCAAACATAAAAGTAGTAGTAGTAGTAGCAGTAGCAGTCGTAAATCCAAACATAATGGTAAAGAAAAGGAATCAACTAGCAGTAAATTGAAATTGGATGACAAAAAAAGTAAACATAGATCTCACAGTAGTAGTAGTAGTAGTCATAAAAAAAGAAATAGTAGTGGTAGCAGTGGCAGTAGATCAGAATCTAAAAGTAGTGGTGATAAAAAAGATAGTAAATCATCTAATAAGTCAAGCAGTAAGGATGATAGAAAAAGAAGCAGAAGTAAAGAAAGGAAAAAAGAAAGTGGTAAAAGTGAATCGAGGGATAGAAAGCATGAATCAAAGGATAAACACAAAAATAAAGAAAGCTCAAGGCATTCACATAAAAGTAAAACAAAAGAACGTGATAAAGAGAGAAAGAGTGAGGAAAAGAGAAAGCATAAAGAAAGCAGTAAGAATGATGATAAATTAAAGGAAAAACTTGAAGAGAAATTAGATATGAATTCTGATGAATCTAATGATGAAGAGTGTGATTTACTACCAAATTATGATAATGAAGATTCTGATGTAGAAGAGGACACATTAGAGGAATGTTATAAGATCTTTACAGAATACAAACCAACCGAACCTGAACTGTTTCCTGAATTAAAAAAACTAGAAACAAATTCCGATGAAAATAGCACAATGTCACATTTTAATAAAAAACGTATAGCACACGAAAATGCCGACAAAATGAAATCAAAGGTTTTATTCAACAAACCAAAGTATGTTCCTAGTGCTGCACAAATGATGGTCAATCGGTTAAAAGCAGCACGTCTTGCACATGCAAATAATGAGCAAGACGATATTATGACTGAAATAAACAAACATATCTTTAAGCGACCTTCAGAAACAGTATTAAATGATACTCCAAAAGTACTAAAAACATCAGTAAACACAAAAGTGATAACAACAAAGCCAGTTGTTTCAAAACCGTCAACATCTTCTTCTTTAATTGACGATATAATCAGCGGCAAGTCAACTACTAGTAAACCAAGGAGAATAGCTCCTGTACAAAATGTAGATTCAATTCAAAGAGCTAAGGCAAAATTACAAGAAATGGCAAAAATACGTGCTATTAATATGGCAAAAACGGCTACTCAGTCAGTGGCAAAAGGAGTGAAACGCACTGCACATGTACCGGAATACTCTGTAGCAGATGTACCTGATGTCTTAGAAGCCGAACGTTCAAAATTGCCAGTTAATGTGCGTTCCCGTTATTTAACGATGATTTTAGATGAATGTGCTAAACTATATCTTAGTAAAGAAGAAGCACAACAGAGAGCCTTAAACGAAGAATATAAATGTTATGAGCGCTGTGCAGCTTTAGTTACCTATAGAAACTCTGCTATGTTAGCAGTTAATCGTCTACGTAAAGAACTTCAGGAAAGAGAAATTCAAGGGCTTGGACCAATATTTCCTGGGGAAGTTCTAGATAGCTCAAAAGGTAGTGCTAGTGATTTACGCGGACGTAAGTTCTATGAAAATATAAAACGATTTATTTTGAACGATGAAGAGTTAGTTTTACATGGATTTCCTCGTGAAGGTACAATGCCTGGACAAGCAATTATTAAAAATCAAAAATATGTTTCTAAAGGATATTTGGGAGAAAATGACAGGATTTGTTGTCGATGTTTAAAGCTTTATAAAGTAGATGAACAAGGTTTTGCCTTATATGAAGAAGAATGTTTATATCATCCATTGAAAAAGCGAACATTTCGAGGTGAAAGTATATATTTGTGTTGTAGAAGTAGTGAAGATACCGGTTGTGTTACTGCGGGAACACATGTTTGTGAGAACATTATTTCAAATGATGGTGAAATTGAAGGTTATCAAACTACAATGCCACCAGATCGTAAAGACGACCCTCGCAGTTATGAAGTGTTCGCGCTAGATTGTGAAATGTGTTATACTACAAAAGGACTAGAATTGACTAGGGTTACAATTGTAAATTCTGAATTAAAAACTGTTTATGAAACTTTAGTCAAACCTTTAAATACTATTATAGACTATAATACAAGGTTCTCTGGTATTACTGAAGAACAAATGAATAGGACTGCTACTAGTATTTTACAAGTGCAAGCAAATATTTTGCATCTTTGTAATTCAAATACTATTTTAATAGGACATAGTTTAGAGTCAGATATGAAAGCTTTAAAGATAATCCATAATACTATTGTTGATACTTCCGTTTTGTTTCCTCATAAGTTTGGTTTACCTCATAAAAGAGCCTTGCGAGATTTAGCTAGGGAATTTCTGAAGAAGATAATACAAAATGACATTAGCGGACATGACAGTGCAGAAGATGCTTTAACTTGTATGGAACTTGTACAGTGGAAAGTTAAGGAAGAACTTAAAGGACGTGGAATTAAAGTGTAACAATTTATTTTTTTGTTTCAACATTTTGAAACAATTGCAATAATTACTTCTGTTATTACAGAAAATAGCAATTATTGTGATGTTTTCTCAAAAAATGTTAATTTATATAAGTTAATGTACATCACACTAGTAAAAATAAATATACTATTTCTTCTTAAAATTATATGGTTAATGAATTACCATTCCAGTTTAGGAAGATGTAATCTTTTTATAATACAAAACTCATAATGAGAGAAAGCAATCATTTAAACATCAAGAAGGCCTATTTTTCTTCTACCGTTTATTTAATTTATTTAAATACTATATCTTTGATACAGTGCCTCATATTATTTTATTTTTATTTCTTAATTGTTTTATATAAAATATGTAAATAAGTGAAATTATGCATTTATAATAAAATGCAAACCAGTGGAAAATGTCTTAATAATAGCTACAAGTTTAATTGATATTTTGAGATACGTGTAAATTAATTGTAAGGAAATATATTTATTGTTTGTCTCTATTCTGGTGTTTTATTTTAGTGCAGCAAGATGCAAACTTACAGGCAAAAAAATATATTCACAGTGGACTAGAAACTGGTGGGAGAATCTGGAATACTTGATATGTAACATTTTTAGTAAGGACTAAAAGCCCTAAAAGGGTAATATTATAGAAACTGTCCGATTTTGTTCATATTTTCCATGCTCCTTTATATCATTTTCCTGTATGACACTATCTTAGATTCACCAGTCGTTTGTTGTTAGTTTAGTAGATGAGCCCCATGCCACTTTTTGTTGTAAACTTTTTTTAAATTTTGGTGTGATATTTAGATTCACTATTTAGTTTTCTACAGCTCTGCCAACTGACTAGAGAGACAAATTTAAAAATAAGCAGCACTCAGTATCAATAGAAGACTATACATAAAACGACATAGCTAATTCCAAGTAGAAATACAGGCAATCAAATTGATCACGTATTAATCTCAACAAAAGAGCCACTTACATCACTGATGTTAGATCATATAAAGGAACAAGTCTTCAGGCAGACCACTGTTTAGTGATTGCTAAAGTAAGGCAAAAAGTAATGAAAGAAAAGAAATGGCCAGTTGAAATGTTAAAGAATGAGTAGATAAGAGGGGAATACAAAAAAGAAATAAACAGAAAACTAATAAGAAGGAGGATATAAATGAAAACCGGAATGGAATAAAAAAAAGATGGCCACAGAGAAAACAATAGGGTATAGTAGAAAAAGACCGACTAAAGAATGGTTTGATGATGACTGTGAAGAATATATAAACAAAAAAAAAGGAAAGCAAGACTAAAATGGTTAAGAACAGGTGGTGAAAAAGAAATGGAAGAATATAAAGAAAGAAGTGACAAAACTATGCAAGCAGAAGAAAAAAGAGTGGCTAAAGCAACAAGTGGAAGAAATAGAAATAAGTAGCAGAAATAATAATTGAAAGAAGATGTACCACCAGATCAAGAGAATGAAAAGCAAATATAATATAAGAACAAGAGGAATAAAAGACAACGAAGGAAATTCACATGACCAAAATAAAATAAAAGAAGCTTGGAAAAAGAACTACTCAATCTTACTGAATGACACAACAACTGAAGAACTACAATTGACTACTATAATATACAAAAACAGAACAGACGAAGAACCAACACTAGAAGAAGTAAAAGAAATAATACATAAGATAGCAAACCAAAAATTGCCTGGACACGACGTGATAAATGAAAAGCTACATGAGGAAATATACAGTGTGTCCAAGATCAGGATGCACAGCATGGGGATCTTGGAAACGGTAAGAGATACAGGATCGGTTAAATGGGATGAAAGTTGGCTATTTATAGGACCTTTTTGCTAGCGTTTGCAAAATCTAGATATCTTGGATAGTTTCAGAGATATTTAAAAAAAAGTAGATTTCTCAATTTTTGTTATTATTTTTTCTTTTATTTATTTGAAGAGATATCGGAAAAATAATATCACTTTTCCATTGCCACTTTTTGTTCTCTATTGAAATATGCTAACAAAATTCCTGTACAACGTTTCCGTTTCGAGTAACCATCATCAACCTCATTTTTTTAAATAGGCGGAAAAACAAATAAAAATTGTTTTGGATAGCTCTTGTTGTCACCATTCTAATGATCTAAACATGATAGGATTATTTTGATTTCTTATGCTATAAATTAATGCGTTCTGCCGTACCCTGGCCTGCACGATCACCTGATCTAACACCATTCAATTTCTTTCCTCTGGGGTTATGTCAAGAATCATGTGCTCAACCAAAATTTTGAAGACGAGCAGCAATTATTACAGTTTGTCACAGCAGCGTTCAACACAAAAAAATCAAAACCAAAAAAACCTTATTATGTTTACATCATTAGAATCGTGACAATAAGAGCTATTTAAAACAATTTTCAATTGTTTTTCCGCCTATTTAAAAAAATGAGGTTGATGATGGTTACTTGAAACCGAAACGTTGTACAGAAATTTTGCTAGCGTATTTTAATAGGGAACAAAAAGTGGCAATGAAAAAGTTTTCCGATATCTCTTCAAATAAAGGAAAGAAAAAACAACTAGAAAAATGGAGAAATCTACTTTTTTTTAAATATCTCTGAAACTATCCAAGATATCTAGATTTTGCAAACGCCAACAAAAAAGGTCCTATAAATAGCCAACTTTCATCCCATTTAACCCATGCTATATCTCTTACCGTTTCCAAGATCCCCATGCTGCGCATTCTTATCTTAGACACACTGTATAATATGATAAAAACGATATGGAGAACAAACACAGTGTCAGAAGAGTGGAATCAAGGAATAGTTGTCCCAATATATAAAAAAGGAGACCCAGAACAGTAGTAATTACAGAGCCATAACATAACAAAAATATAATGTAATACATACAAAAACAAATAGGTGATTATCAGTATGAATTCTGCCAAGGCTGATCAACAATAAATGCAATTCACATAATGAACCAAACAGTAGAAAAAAAAATACAAATTTGATATACACTTACATAAATGCTGTTCATTGATTTTAAAACTGCATTTGATAAAGTAAGAAGACAGACCTTATTAGAAGGCATGGAAATCATGTACATACCAAAGAAACTGGTAGAACTACCAAAGATGACCTTACAGAACACACAACTGTAAAGATAAACGAAGGCAGTACAGATTATTTCCAGACAAATACAAGTGTAAGGCAAGGAGGTGCTATGTCAGCCACCATATTTAATATAAGCCTGGAAAATGTATTAAGAAAAATAGAATACACAAGCACAATAATTAATAAAGACTTACAGATAATAGCATATGCAGATGATTTAGTAATAATCACAAGAAGCGATCAAAAATTAAGAAAGACCTTTACAGTGAAAGAAAAAGAAGCACAGAAAAGGGAGCTACAAATCAATGAAAGGAAAATAAAATATATGAAATGCCAGATAAGTATAAACCAACCAAGGTAAAACAGAAGGAAAATATACATTTGAAGAGGTAGATGAGTTTAAGTATCTAGGGATACAAATCAATAATAAAAACAAAAGATATTATGATGTAAAACAAATAATACAAGCAGGATACATATTGTATCACTGTCACATACCCATACTGAAAGATAAAAAGATCAGCAAAAAACAAAATAAGACTCTATAAGGGATTAATAAGACCAGCTGATGAATGATTAAGCTAATCACAGAATGGAAACCTATAGAAGATAGAGCAAGAGGAAGACCAAAAAAAAGATGATAGATCAGGTGTGTTACAAGATATAAGAACAATTAAAATAAATAAATGGAAAATAAGGAAGAAGACAGCCCAAACTGCCAAAACAAACAAGAATTTATAGGCAAGAAAGAATAATGGGAAGTAATCCACCCTGACAAATGGATTTGTGAGTTCCAGAGCAGCAAAAATCCCCAAGGGAATGGGCCGAAGAAGAATTTAGTTTTCTGTACAGAGCTGGATGCATTACTTATAAAAAGTAATGCATTCCCATTACCAATTACTTCTAATAAATGTAATACAATTATTACTTATAAATTCCATTACTTGCATTACTGAGTAATTGGAAATTGATAAATTAACTGCTTTTTACATTACTTGTGTATTTGCATTCGTAAAATCACCTTTTTTTCTTTATTAATATTATGAAAGAAATAAAGAGCCTTCAGTTATAGAAATCGTCACTACAGTGATTCTGAAACTAATGTCATATATGCCCCTTGTTAAATTAAATTATTCCCAAGATTGTAATGTTGCAAATCAAATTTAGAGACTTACAGATAGGGATTTTCATAATGTTATTAAATATTCAAAATATTTTAAAGAAAACATCAAAGATTTTGAGAAAATGCTGGAAATTTATTCTAAACACTCACAGGTCATTCGAGACATAGAATTTCTTGACGCCTTTGTATGGTGGTTTTACTGTCAGTTTTATTTGTCTTATTTCCCACTATGCAGTCACTTTACACTTCCTTGCACTGGCCCTGATCTCACTCTGTAGTTTCTCGTATGAGTATATCACATTGAAGTGTACAAGCCTCAGGAGGTGATTTTTGAGCATATTTTTAAAAAATCTTCCATATGGTAAAAGATATCAGAATACAATTTGGCACAGTTCTACAGTTTTTAATGAGCTTTATAATTATGTTAATTAAATAGAGTAAATATGGGAGTGGGAGGATGTCTACCCCCAATCTCTCCGTCTGCTGGGTGCAGTCAGTGACAACTTTTGTAAATTTAAAAAGTACAGCTTGATGCAGACATAGGAAATTACATTAAGCCTATGGATTTTTAAAATCAACTCAAACCTAGTGTCTATCAAGAGTTACAGCTTATGAGCTAAGTTATTAACATCCTGTATATGGGACATGCATTGCTAACCTCAGATCATATGTTACATGTATGTGACAGGAAGTTTCCAAGGCATTCCTTGTCCTTCAAAGGATGTAAAATGTAGCACGTAAATAACAAACTAAAAACTTTTTATTCCGGAAAAACCCAGACCACACATATCAGGTATGCATCAAACATCCCTTCAGACCATACCATGAAAAATGAAGGTGTTATTTCAAAATTCAAGTTTTTAAAAAATTTCAATTTCATAAATTGTTTAGTTTCTAAAATGGGAATTCAATGGTAAATTCAGATTTGCACAAAACTCTCTTTTTGATAAACATTCGAACAAAATGTAAAGTTACTTGAAAAACACCGCTTGCCCCCTACAGCTTTTTTTTTGATTTTCCAAAAGTCTACTTTAAAGCAAACAGCAAGTCTTGTAAATAACGGCCTCAAATATACTGCTGTTATAGATCAGAACAGGTAGAATCACTGTGGAGTACACTGTACAGTGTAATGTCAGTCACACATATATGCCAACATTTCCTAAGAAAAATCAAAGTGTCACACATAGTGTTTCCCATAAGTAATGGATAAACAGCACAGTGCATTAATCCTCATTAAAAAGTAAATCATAGTCTATTTCAAAGATATTAACAGTTAAAGTTTTTGAAACTTGACAAAATGGTATTCGTAGATATCATTCCACAATACAAATTTAATGCAGTCAAGATAAGTTACTAGTTACCAAGCAATAGCTTGTCAGGTATAGATATATAGCCATGTGCTAAAGAAGTTGATTTTTAGGAAACGAATGATAACAACTTTTTTAAAATTTTGGTATATTTCACAATAGTTGCTTTCCTTTCAACCACATTAGCTGTTGTGAAATATGATCTTCGTTATTTCTTTCAGATTGGTAGTCATGCCTAAAGCTCGGAGATCATTCCCTATCTCTTTCCCCCCAAAAACAAGCACATATAAGTTGTTTTAGATTTGAGGTTAGAATGTTAGGTTCATTTTTGTGTTCCATTCGCAGCAACTCGAAGGTGCCTGTGGTCGTGAAGTCTTGCAGCTTCATAATCTTGAAAGGAAAGCAAGGAATTAACGTATCTTATCGAAAAGAATATTATAATGCAGATACTTAAGATTTTCTGGGTGTGTTTATCTGGTACAATTTTTAAATTGAAACCATTATAATCCAAAGACAAAACCCTACAGGATTTTGCTTTGATTTCAACAAGGAATCATGCTCTTGCTATGTGCCATTTATGGGACACCTTATACAGTGTTTTTCCATTTTCCATGTAGTGTGTCATGATATTAAACATATGAAGATCATTGATTTTTGTCATATAAATTGCATTTGTTATGTAATAATTGCTAAAACAAAAGAAAGATGCTTCTAAAATACTTTACTAGGCATTAACAAATAATGTCAAATAAATAGTGCCCGATAAAATACCTTAACAAATGCAATTTATCAGACAAAAATCAAAGATTTTCATATGTTTAATGGCATGACACACTGTGTGGAAAATGGTTTTCATTTCATAGCTTGGTAAAACAAAAGAATAATTATGTCAAACCTTATAGCACTGAAGAGTATAAAATGATCAAAAAGAAACGTAGGGTGTAAATTGAAACTGATCTTTTAATTTTCTTAAAATTGCCTTTTTGGTTTAAAATTTTGTGTAATCTAAAGCAATTGTGTTAAGAACAAAAAATTTATTTATTAGAAGCATATTTCCATACTAGTCAATTTGAAGATGGCGAGTGTTTAAAGTATTCTAAAAAAATAACCACAAAATTTAACAGCTTATATCATCATTTATTAAACTATTTATTTCAAGTGCCAAAGTATGTTTTTAATTTCAAAGCCCACCGAGATAAGGTTTCTTTCTGATAGCTCTGTATTTAAAGCGTACTATCCAGCAATATGAAAATCTAGTAGGCGCTCCATTTAAAAGAATTTACGGTTATGTTTTGCTGCTGAAGTAAAAAAAAAGAGACGATTGCAAAAATGATGTTTTTGTGATTAGGAGTAAATTTCCTAAAACCCCCCCTTTGCCATTTTTCTTATCTTTACTCATTGCTCAGATATTTCGCTTTCAAGAAAATGGGGAATTTTCATTTTTAGCAAATATCTAGTAAACCATGAACGTTTTTGATTTGAAAAAAACAAAAACATCAAATTGATCTCCAAAAGAGACAACTTTTTTCTAACTTAACTGACTTTGTATCTCTTATGGTTTCTGACATCCCAATGGTGAGCTACAAATTTGGGACACACTATATACGACGCTTGATAGCAAACATGTTAACGTATACACAGTTTAAAATTATCATGATATGTAGTTTACGTTTTATAACAGAAAAATACTTCTAAATAATAGTAGAAAGCAATTAAAAGTAAGATTACATGCTTCAATTCAATATAACGTATACTCTCAAAATATTTATTGTACTAAAAGTATCATGACTTGATTTAGTTTCTGTTTGTTTGTTAATGTACTCTATTGCAACACAAGAATATGTTCAAGACTAGTAATTAAAAATATAGCATGTATTTTACCCTACACACCTATTATATAATTTGATCTCAGTACAAAAACGATAAACAAAAGATAATGATGATGATATGAGTTCAAAAAATAGCAAGTTTCCTTACCTTTTATTTCATTTGTTGAGATGCTTACTTCTTGTAATTTTTCATGATATACAGTGAGATCAACAAAATAATGATTCAGAGCAGGCCATGATTAGTGTTACTTTATTATATACCTGACATTTAATTCAATTTTCAAGAAGAGATTGGGTAGCTTCTAACCTGCTACCATATATTGAAATCAATCTTATTAATCGTGATGCACAGCCTGCTCTGACTCATTATTTTTTTCAATCTCACAGAACCTTATACTGTAGGAACAAAACAAAAATGAAATCAAAGTTAGCCATGACCAATACTAATACTGTTAAGACAGTTGTGACTTGAGAGGTTATTCAATAATTGGAGTGCTCCATACTAGGATCCCTAAAACTGACAAACTCAGCTGTTACACTGAAAGACTATTTCATACTGGTAACTATGTTTTCCTTTTCTTTTATTAGTTTTTAAAAAACATTACAACTATCAACAGCTGTCTACTGTTTTAACAGTGTTGGCACATCAAACTTTTGATTTCATCTTTTCTCTCTCATGTATATTAAAAAATACTAACCGCTGATTTCTTTTAAATTGTTATCCCCTGACAACAAATTTTAATAGTTTGAAACGTTCAGAATATTAAAACTTTTCATTAATTTTTGTTTTCATTAAAAAGAAAAGCATTGATTGGATTCCTAAATTTGCAGCTGCTTGTCCTTTTTGTACTTTTCTCTACTTACCCATTTTTACTAACGAAGTTACTGGCTTCAGCTGCTTTATTAGAAGAATACTGCGTGTGGTTGTATAAATCATCAATATTATCATTAAATTGTTTAAGTTTCTTCTTTAGATCATTAAGTTCATTATCAACTCCATCAACTGGTTTTTTAAAATCATGCAAACTATGCAAAAGATCAATTGCCTTTGATAACTCTTTGCTGGCATCTATTTCCCTCCCTGTTAAATTATAAACCTTGATTTCATCTAAAATAGCTTGAGCTTGTTGTAAAGCCGCATCAATTTTTGGACCTGTAAGACTTCCTCTATGAAATATATTCAATACTCTTAAAACATCTAAATTCACCTTCTCCAGCAACTAGACTTTCAGATAAAAATTCAACATTGTTGATGGCATCACGAGCATGATCTGCTGCTTCTCTAATCGCATCCAATACTATTAGAGCTTCTTGTTTTATGTTTCCAGCCTCCAGTGCTAAATCTTTGCTATTATCAGTTGAATAATTAGCCTAAAATTCAGTTCTCATTTTAATACACAATTATAAAAGTTATTACACTCACTTTTCTTTTCATGTTGTCTGAATCTTGCTCTAAAACCTCAAGCTCTCTAGTAATAGGTGTTAAATCTATTGCACTAGGATCAAGTTGTTTAACTCTAGGCCTCAATTCATTTAAGGTTCTATTCATATGTGCTAAACGTTGACTGGTAAAGTAGCCAGATTCTGCAGACTATAGAAAAACGATTTATTTTTATAATTAAATGTCTTCTAATACATACAACAAACTCTATTAAGTATGGATCAATCATGTTTTGAAGTTCATCAGTAACATCTAACAGATTATCGATACATTTATCACATTGATGGCAACCATTATCAGGTATGAAGACCCAACGTGGAGGGCACTGATCACATTTTTCTCCAATAACACCAGGAAGACATTCACAACGCCCAGTGAGTGCATTACAACCAAAACCGAGAGAATACTCACTTTTACACCCACAAGCTTTATGAAGACAAATATGATGTTAGGCTAGATATATATAAAATCATTAATTATACCTACATTCACAACCTTCATCATTATAATTCCAATATCCTGCAATGCAACGATCACAAGCTCTACCAGTAACACCAGGTTTACATCTGCACTGTCCAGTAACATCATCACACTGTGAACTTAAAGAAGCCAGTCCACAGTCACAGGGTCTACAACCTTCTCCTGACTGGAATCCATAATGTTCATATTTGCAAAGATCACATTTCTCTCCAACAACATTAGGTTTACATTCACACTGTCCTGTATAGCTATTGCAACGTTGAGCACCCGTGTGATCGCAGAGACAGGCTGTAAAAAAAGATAATAATTTACTAACAAAAATAAAAACTACCTAAACAAAACTTACGTTGACAATTTTTAGCTCTAATGGCATCTCCATAATATCCAGGTGCACACAATGCACATGTCTCACCAAATGTATTATTCAAACAACGTAAGCATTCTCCTGATACAGTATCACAAGCGCCAGGTTCATCAGGATTAATGTTGCCAGAACAGTTACAAGGTTTGCAATAATCCCCTAAAAGGAACACAATAAAGATTTGAATAGATCAAAAAAATCAAAAACTAACCTATAACATCAGGTCGACCATAATATCCTGGAGCACAAGATTTACATGTAGGTCCAAAATAGCCTTCATTGCATTGGCAACTTATTTTTTCACCATCTGCACTAAGTTCACATGAACTTGCAAAACTGTAAATAAAAAAAATATATGATATGAAACAAACAGTAATAATAACAACTAACTTATTTGATGTAACTGGCAGTGGACAAGCACATATCAGACAATCCCTAGGTGTACCTTGTAAAGCATACCCATGATAACCCACGGCACATTGTTCACAATGCTCTCCTCTTGTATTATGTTTGCAATCCTGAAGAATAAAAACAAGATTTTTGAAATTTAATGTATGTAAACAATACTAATATAGACAGTTATCACTTACGATGCACACGCCTGTATTAACATCACACTCATCAGCATGATTATTACATTGGCAAGGTACACAATAACCACCATGTGGTCCAGAACTAATTCTATAATAACCAGGAGCACAATATTCACATGATAAACCATTATAACCAGGAGGGCATTGACATTGTTCTACTGATGTTGCATATCTAAGTGTTCTTACATCTGCATTATAATAATTGTATGGAATCGCATCATTCATTATTACATTTGTTAACCTATAAAAACAACATAATTTGCATTGCTTTCAATTACAAAAGCACAACAAATCTATGATACAAACCTAGTCTCAATACTAACACTCCAGTAGGTCGCACGAATATAAATTCCTCTCAAATCATGCAAAACTTCCATAATATGTTCCCGTCGTGCTGGTATTCCATTTACAAAGTTGAAATTAGATTCAACTAATTGCAAATAAGCATCATAATCAATACTGGATGCAGGTTGTTCAATGCTTCTATGTATCAAATGAATCCCAGCACCTTCTAAGATAACATCTGCTCCACTAATAGCTTTTCCTGTTATGAAAACATAGTAATAAAACTTTGCTATGTAAAAGTACCACATCTACCAACTAACCTAATGATCCAATTGTGTAGAAAATTGAATAATTAAGAAATCCACCATATGCAGTTAATTTAGAACCTAAATATTCCCTTGGAGCAGAGAAATATACTAATTTATTATGCAAACCCTCAAGATCTATACCGAATGTAGTATGCGTTTCAACTTCTCTAATACTTAAATTCAAAGGTGTAATTTCCAAACTGTTAATAGTTTCATTAATTGCCACCACGGACCATTCTTCCATAACCCTGAAGGATATCTGAATAAGATTAGAGCTCATACACCGAGTGGTTTTTCCAAAACAGAAACATTCAGTACATCCTTCTTCATTATTACTTTGAAGATTAAAGCTACCTTCCCTGCATATACTACAAGCAGGGCCTGTTACATATTTTTTGCAAAGGCATTCTGCAGATTCTTGTTCACAAATTTCTTCTGTGGTACCCCTTAAATCACATTCACAGATTTCACAGTAAGGGAATGCAAAATAACCAGCCTGACAAGTATCACATTGTCTACCAACAATATTCTTTTTGCACCTACAAATTAGTAAATTAAAATCTTCAATGATAATATTAAAATCTGTAATTGCTTACGTGCAATGACCATCTAATAAATTACATTGTAGATCTTTAGCTACACCGAGAGGATTACATTTACATTCTTCACATCCAATAATAGGATCATAACCGTATGTATATGGTACACATTGATCACACCTTTCACCTGTCACATGTGTTGGACAAATGCAACGTCCTAAGCAAACAAAAGTAATTATTAAGATGTTGTTGGTTTTCTAAAAAAAAAGTTTACCGGTAGATGTTTCACAAAGAGCTGTAGATGGACAGTTGCAAGGTTTACAATCAGGAAAACCATAATAGCCTGTTCTACAAGCTTCACATTTCCTGCCAATAATGTTTGGTTTGCAAAGACACTGTCCACCAAATTTATCACATTCAAAACTTAATGACCCATCAAAATCACACTGGCATGGTGAAGCACCATTGTTATGTGAAGCAGTTATTGAAAAGACCGAGTCACGACAGAAACCTAACAATTATTGTAAAATATCACATAGAATCAGAGTTACTAGAGTACTAGGATATACCTTCGTGTGTTATGTCAATATTAAAATGATTGCTACCACAAGTTGCAATGAATTCACCAGAACGATCTAAGGTGTCTTCTTCTAATATTCTTGATGTATATAGATCAGCGGGAACAACTAGTAAATAATCAAGATACACAGCTTTATGATTAGGTTCCTGTAAGAAAATTTGTCAATTATGTAATTGATGATTTTTCATCTTTGCTTTAAAACGTATAACTGACTAATCTAATACATACATTAAGGGCTAGCTCAGTCACAATAAGCTTTATCTAAGAGATATTATAAGCAAAGGTAGGATTAACATTTTAGTTAGTGTAAAAACAATGAGTTTCAAAACAAGTTAAACAACGTGGATGTCTATAATGTAGAACCAATTCACTCATTACTTAGGAATTATATCTACACTATAGCTAATTGCACAGCTTTATTTCTGTTTGTCCAACTTACATTTTCAAAGAACTGTTTGAAATTAAATTAAGTACTAACAGTTTTAATAGGCATTTTTAATCAATCTTTGCTCTTATTGATGAAATCCACTGACTAGTTGGTACAAGTTTATTCTTCAAGACAAAATAGATTTTTTCCCTTATGTATTGGGCAGTTAATTTCTAAAATTTCCAATAACCTAACATTATGTTTCGGAAAGAAATTTACACCCTCCCCCTTTAACTTCCACCCATGACAAGATTGTGAGCTATGAAGAACTCCATAATGGCATACACCTTATAATCAGAAGCACAAAAAAAACTTGCAACTTGATATCTCACGTTTATCAATACTTATTTAAAAAAAATTGCAAATTTCAACATCAGACAAAGAGTTTGTAATGTTCTACTAAATTCGATTTTACTTGAAAATCATGCCTTTTTCATTTTTCATAACCTAACAAAATTATATATCAATAGGTGTTTTACTTGTGACGTAAAAAACTGAGAAACTGGAGTCTAAACGCTAATATACAGCGTTCACAATGTTTATGGGTCGTATACGTAGGGTTGCCAACCCTACTTTATAATAAAGTATCCTACTTTATTTTTAATAAATATACTTTATACTTTCGCATAAAAATAAAGTATGAGAAAATACTTTATTTCAAATCTTTACTGTGATGAGCAAAACAAAACACTACTATGCGTAATTTCCCGAACAATTTATCGATATCTAAGATAAAACAGAACCCAGTGAAGATAACTTACCAAACATAAAAAAAAATATTTTTTATTTACTCTCTGTTCCCGCAACCTCAGCTTTCACTGAAAGAGTTTTGTCGGTGAAGAATGTGAAGTGGCGAGAAGAGTGAAACAGATCGTCCATATATTTAATGAAAAATGAATTATTTATCTATTTAAATCTAAACTTAGGTTGTAAAACTAGCTATGGAACTTTCAAAAACAACCAAAAATTGTTAGCGTGTACTAAAAGTACAAAAAAATATGTATTTAAGGCAATAAAAACTTAAATTTGAAAAATACTTTTTTTTTCTTACTCAAAAGATAAGATACGTTATTTTTCTCCAAAAAAGTTGGCAACCCTACGTATGTGGTTGTGGCAGAATGATAGTTTGAGTATTGTAAACCGAGCTGTTTATCTATTAACTCAGCTTATAGAATCTTGTTGATGCTTAATGTACTTTATGATTTTATGACAGTTTGACCTCACGTTGTTGCCTTTTTTTTTGTAAATTTGTAAATCAATTACACTAAAAGATTGTTTTAAGAAAATTTCTATTTTCTGTAAAATATCGAAATTAAATGTTCAAACTTTTTGCTTTAAGTATAAAGACGGTGATAATCTGTTATACTAGAAAACTCCCCTAATTATATAAGAAATTTATATGTAATTATAACTACTTTCAGATGCTGGAAAATTAAATGATATTTTTTTGAGTAATTACAACTGTGGGAACTCGTGAGAATTAAAAGTTTCTTGCTTTGTATTGTTTTATGAGTACAATTATAAAAATAATTTTTAGTTATAATGTATTATTTACATTTTAACAGCCGCAGGTACGGCAATTTTCAAAAAAAAAGAAAACACTTCCAACCTAACAACAAAATAAAAGCATGGCCTATTACAACCCATAAACATCGTGAATGGTATATATAAATAAGACATTACACATAAATTAAATAGACTTTTGTAGATAAATAGAGCTTGATAGTTACGCATCTGACTATCAACCCAATGGTTGCAAGTTGAATTCCCAGCTGAGGTTCTGAGATTTTTCACACAGAAAGAAATCTGGAAAAGGATGCCATCCTCCAGAAGGGATGTAAAACAGTGACTATGATGAATTAAAAATATCTACTGGGGCTGGAAAAGCTCAGATTTAATAACAATAACTAAACATAACCTTGCTTTATATCCAATCTCTTGCAGGGTCAAGTTCTGCAAAACATCTATTAAAACAAACTCAAAGCAAATCACAAGAAATTTTTTTATGTATTAGATTGGTTGAATGTCACCCAATAATCAAAATTTGAACAGTCTCTAGATTTACTAGACCAGATACCAGACTGAAGGTCGATTGCACCAACTATACTTATACTTATTATACTTACTATACTTATTAGCTTCATCTTAGATTTAAATTAAAGAATGGACCTGGAACGTAATTCTTGAACTTGTGCAAACATATTGTGTACACAAATTGCCCTGAAATTGTCAACAATCTTTGAAATCTATTGTTGAAACATACTCAGATACATTTTAATTATTCACAATTGTGTAACTGTCTATTTGCATATGAATATAACTTCTAAACACAATTTCAAAATTCATTGACAATTTTAATGCATACTATAATTCTGAAATAATCTCGATGATCTTGTTGTTTTGGTAAGCTTCAAATAAAAGCAACATTTTAAAGAAAAATCAAGTATCACGCACTTACCTATATAATGACCTTTTCAAAGAATATGTGAGTTATTCAAATTATTATAATAATGAGCATTTTCAGTCAGTTGCTGGAGTAGAACATAAATTATTCGATTAAAACCTAGATAAACATTTAAACAGTGACTGGCGCCCTTTTGATTTATGATACATTTTAGTAGGTAAAATTTAGTTTGGATTTTCATCTTGTAAGCTTTCTGAACATCTTTACAAATATTAAATAGATACATAAATCAATTACCTTTAGAGTAATCATAAAGTTCTCAGTTAATGTAAGCCTTGTATTACCATCAGGTTCAGTAACCACTAGTGATCGACATCCTGACAATGAGGGACAATGGGCGACAGGTAAAGTAGCCTCATAAAATTCTCCATTTTGCAAAACCACATCCAACTTAAATTCTGAATTTATAAGAAAAATAAACAATATTATCAAATGCTGATTTACAATAAATAAATTAATTCTGAATATTACCTGGGTAATCTGGCTGAAAATATTGTACTATAAAAACGTAAGTTCCTGGATTAGGAACTTTACCACGTAAATCTATCATATCATTTCTATGATTTAAAAGAACGTATGTTGTTGTGTTTGAGAATTTATATATTTCATGCTTTTGTCCACCTTCAAAATCAACTTCTTGTTCAAACTGTATCTTTTTAGATTCAGGTGGGTTTGGATAAGTTGATTGAATACATGCACCACCTTTTCGAATACACATTGGTTTTGGTTTAATATAATCTAAAGACCATTCTTCTAATGGTATTGCTACCACAGAATAAATTCCAATATTTGCCTTTACGCTCTAAAATTACATATTTTACTTTTTTAATTGTTAAAACAGCAAAATTGAGAAATTTAATTACCCTAATTTTAACATTTATTGAATTTCCATCAACCAAATGTACACCGACACCACTTAGTTTATCAGTTATGGCTTGTCTACATACAGATGTATAAGGACAGGCATAAAAAACTACTATTCCTGTGCTTTTCCCATTCTGTGCCACAGCATCAACAGCAAGAGTATGTGTGCGTTGATCATTAATTGGAGTTATATATTTAATAAGTATTACATATCGACCTGGCTTTCCTACTGTAACGTTAAATGTAATTTCTGGTTGGATTTCATTGAGTAATGGAATTCTGCCTTTAATATTCAATTGGTTCAGGTGCTAAAACGATAATATTAATAATAAATACCAATATACAGATTGACTTACTTCAGTATCTTCATAATATTCTGTTGGAACCTGAAAGATATCATTTCCCATATCTATATAACCTCCATTTCCCCAACTGGTATAGAAAGATGAAGTATTAGGATAACTATAATCTCGACACAATCCAGTTTGACCAACTATACATGGTTCTTCCACTTTTTGATTTAATATGGTGGCTAGATAGAAGTCTTCAGGAAGCAATACAAAATAATCCTTAAATAATACATTCGTTCAATAACAATTTTTAAGAAAAATTGCATAAGATCTTACCACAAATAAACTCTGCTTAGCTTGAATACTAATAGTCCATCGACCAGGATTTAAAACAAGTGCGTTCTCAGCTCCAGATACTGTTTCAAAAGCTGGCACAGAACTATTTCTAAAGTGAACTTTAATTGTTTGTTCATTATCACCAGCATTCTCAGGTATTACTTTTATTATGCCAGTTACTGTTTCAGGATTTGTATTTACATAACGAAAAACCATGCGATATAACGAAGGTTTAAAAATGTAAAAGTCTTGCAATATTTCATTCTGAAAAATGAAAATGACATTAAAATAGATTGTTGATAGTCAAATAAATAATAATTGCCTGTAAAAGTGAAAAAACAGCATATCCTTTCCACGAATACCCAGGAAAAACTGTTTCATCATACGCATATCTCACAGCAGAGTATGCAGGGGTATGTCCATCTTCCACTTCATATTGATATTGATATAATGTAGGAAAATAGTGAGCCTGTAATGGTTCTTTGCATGTACGACCTGTTACACGTGACTGACAATGGCATTGACCAGATGTTTTATCACAAACTGGTGTTGTTGAACCGCCAATATCACAGCCGCAATCTAAATTGCAAGGTTTCAATTAACTGGAAAATCTTTAAACATTCAACTATTAATTCATTTTACCTGTACAACCAAACAAATTGTCTTCTTGAAGATTATAAGTTCCATCGGCACACTCTGAGCAACCTCTGGCAACAATTGAGGGTTTGCAAACGCACTGTCCTGAATTACCGTCACAAACGGCATTACCACCCAATACACCAGGAATATGACATCGACATTCTTCACAACCTTCTGGATTATTAAGATGTAAATTCCAATATAATGGTTTGCACTGATCGCATATGCGTCCTTGTACACGTTCCTTGCATCTACATAGTTCACCAGCTGGTACTGATCCGCATCCAGCAAATGCTGCAACTACACCAGCTGGATTGCAATTGCATTCTGAAATTTATTCAATAAATTAGTCTTAAGTGGTTAGTTTTGGTTACAGATCTACCTTCACAACTAGGGAAATTGTAAAAACCTTCTCGACACTGATCGCAACGATTACCATCGAAATTATATTGACACTGACATTTTCCTTCATAATCACAAGAAATACCAATTGAACCATGACTATCACAACCGCACGCTAAAGATAGCAACAATTTAAAAATTTTTGAAATCAAATACAATTTATTACTTACATAAACATTCTGGATATTTATAATAGCCAACGCTACATTTTTCACAGGTACGACCTCCAAAATTCGGCAAGCAAGGACATGCACCAGTAAGGTCACATACAGGAGAACGTGATCCAACAGAACTACAATTGCATGGCCGACACTCAGGATATCCAAAGTAGCCAGGTGTGCAATGATCACATCTTTCACCACCATAACCTTCTTTACATAAACAGCTACCGGAATCCTTATTACAGATTTCTGGTTGAGTTCCAGTTATGTCACAATCACAATCTAAAAAACATTTGAATATGATGTAGTGCAATTATGTTAGAAAAACTGACAAGAGAGTTAAATGTGAGGTTAAGTAATGTTCAATCATATTCTTAGGGTTCCGTTCAGAAATTATGCTCAGACTAAATAAAACAAGGGTGCATTCTACTACATTACTCTTATGCACTTAGATTTTGAAAGTACAAACATCCAGAGTGCGATCTTTTATACTCACTTTAGACTGGGTAGGTACAAAAGAGTAAAAACAGTAAAAATTGGTAAAAATTACAATGTTTATGAGGTAATGTTTGTATTTAACTGATTCAAACGTTATTAACTTATTAATATTAGTTACAACTGATACAACATTCACGATATTCCTACTGTTCATCTTTTTTGAAATTTCCAAATTAAATATAGGTTAGGATATATTTGTATACAATTTCTAGGTCTGTTCGTTTGCTTGCTCTAATCACATTATAGCAGTTTGAGCAACATATTAGGCGTTCGTTTGCGTCAGAGCAACTGCTCGAAGATTGTTCGTTTGCGTCGAGCAAAGAAAAGTTGCTCGATCTCCCAAGGTGGAGCAAGTTGAGCAGCAGAGCATTGTAGCAGTAATAAAATATGACCATAAATATATCGCGGGAAACATAATCACGTATAGTAATTAGTAACCGCTATTCTATGACAGTAACTGTTGCTAAAATGGTGATAATAGATGCAAGTTTACGAGATGTTCAAGATAATTATTATGTTTTAGATGGATCTGCTAAGTAACATATGGAAATAAAAGAAGAATATCTAATTCTTGGCGTATTTCATTATCTAGCACAATTTCTTCTACAGTTAGACCTTTTAATCATTGTCTCTCTATATTTTACAATATAATAACTTAGGTACTTTTAAAATCTAAAAAAGTTTAACATAATAGGAGCTCGTTTTTAGGTTAGAAATAGCGGATTATTTTGCCGTTTTAAAAAAAGTCGTTCGTTTGCTTAAAATGGAGTAAAGTGCTTGAACCTGCTCTCTTTAGTCACGTGACAATGCTCGACTGCCTCTGCTTGAAGCAAATTGAGCAAGCAAACGAACAGACCTTCTGTTTACAGTTCCACTCCAAAGCATTCAGAAAATTGTACAATTAATTTTCATGGATAAACACTCTAGTGTTCTTTTTATATCTGAACGAAACCTAGTAGTCAATACAATTTTAAAAATTCAAGTATAATTATCACGCTTCTATCTAATATTATACGTCCAATACATCATTAAAAATGTCAGTATACTATAAAAATTTACTTACACAAGCATGATGGGTAACTATAATATCCATGTTGACACTGATCGCATTGTTTACCTCCATAATTGTTTTTACATTTACAATTTCCTGTTTCTTGATCACATGATGGTGAAAATGATCCTAAAGTGTTACACTCACAAGCTAAAACGTAATTTTGTGTTAAATTTTAAAGTGAGATTCTCTGTAATTTACAGATCCTTAGATACTACTTACGTTTACATTCAGGAAAATTGTAATACTGATCAGCACATTCTTTACAATATTTTCCACCATAATTATATTCACAAGAACATTGCCCATCTTGAGATTCACACTGTAAGCTCCTTGTACCATTAAGATAACATTCACATGGTTTACAATTTGGATAGTCGTAATAACCAAAACTGCAGGAATCACAATTAGGAGGTGTAAATTCTTTTCTACATTCGCATCTTCCTGTACCCTCTTCGCAGTTACCAGTTGAATAAAAATAATTACAATCACAAGCTAAAAATGTCATCTTTTTAATAACTGATTTTATTCTCATCATAAAGTCCTGTTACATACGGTGGCACACATCAGTTTCATTCCAGTGTTTATTAAATGGTCTGTAGAATGTAGGTTTACATTTATTGCAATTAATTCCCTCGGTATTATGTCGACAATTTTGACAAACACCACCCCCTTCATATTTACCATGAATATCGAGAGAGAGATGTTGTCTGTCTACTTCAGCATCATAAGTACATTCATTACTGTGTTGGAAACAATTGCATGCTGAAGCCATAAGTTAATGTTAAACAAAGAAAACTGAATTGTATGAAAAAGCTTACGTTCACATATAAATGGTCTGTAACTTTTGGATTGTCTCCAAGCCTTTTGTTGAAATCCAGGACAGCACGTTTCACATTTTGCACCACAAGTATTGTGCTGACATCGGCAAACTAATACATTAGTGTTTGTAGGATCTTGAACATCACATGTATCAGCATGTCCATTACACATACAACGACCACCAATACTTATATCTTTGATTGAATAGAAATACTATAAAAGAAAGAAAATTGAAATGCTTTAAATATACATTAACAGAAACATTTTAACATACTCTTCTAGTAACAGTAGGATCCTGTCGTGCAACAGACATGAGATGCCCTAAAAGATTTTTAGTTCTTAGAAACCTAAATCTAACATTAGTAGCTCTTGTCCATTCCTGAAGAATACTGGAGTTAAAATAGTGGTTTGATGATGGCCTGTTATTTAAAAGCGATATAGGTATCTAATAAAAAAAACAATAAGATTAGATTAATAAAACAACAGAGTTTTCTTGTAAATTTTTACCTCGCCTCCTTCTAAAGGTACAATTTTTGAGTATTCTGTAGTGCATATTACAGAATCATCACGACTGATTGACTGTAAACTTTCAGGACCAAAATATGTCTCGCAATCTGCTTTAGAATCAGAGAAATACTGCCATGGTGTATATGTTTGACCATAGTCGGCAGATTTTTCCAAAATCCACAAGCCTGGTCTCGGGGAATTACCCATTCGGATATATACATAGGCTACATGAAATTCCTGTTAAAAGAGAAATATTTAAATTATAAATCATCAGATCATAGATTACTTTACCTTTAAAACTACAAATTTCTAAAACACCATAAAAAATTCGAAACATATTTTTGAGAAAACTTAAATATATAAATTTCATGCTAATTAGAGTAGTTATTTACAAAATATAAAAAATGTTTAGCTGTTCGCAGGAAGAGTTTATAAACATTCAAATGATAACAATAAAATGTCAAAATTTATAGGTTAGAATTTAATGTTGCCAGACTTCCGTTTTTAAAATTAGAAAAAGTCAAAAAGCACGAAGAACGAATTTAAAATTAGTATAAAAGAAAAGTTCTTGATAATTTTAGGCACATCTTTAATTGTAAATGCTATAAGAATATAAAATGCACAAATATTCTTAACAAGTTCCATTCCTTTCAATGTTTTACATAATTATACAGGGTGTCTGAAAAGAACATACGTTTCTTTTTAAAATACAAAAAAAATATAAATATTTAAAAGTAATATAACATAAAATATGAGATATAATAGTTCAATTTTGCTATCGCTTCAAGTAGCAAGATTTGTAAACTTACATAAGATATAAGAAAATTGCTAAGGTCCTTTTAACATAATCGTAGTGTTCAGGTTCTCACCTGAATTTTATGACACTATTTTTAGTCTGCAAATAGCAATCGTACCAACAAGAAATGCGCGTTGATTTAACAGTAAAAAATGAAGGAGAGACACTGACAAAACCCAATAATCGCTGTGTACTGTGACGTTGCGATTGAATGAACCAATGACGTAGACATCATTGAACTGCTAATAGGTCACTGAATAGAAAAGGTTTTATCTTCCCTATGTTAAAGTAACGTGACGGCGCGGCGTTAAAATTACAGATAGGTATACCTATTATAGTAATATAATCTCCTTGTTAAAATTCTACCAAGAGAAAGGAAGCATTTATCACTTTGGAAATCATCTAACATAATAAGAAACATTTGACTTAACTGACTTAAATAAAAATATGGTATGGTAGTAAGTGAAGCCATCAAAAATCACTAAAACTAACTTTTGCTTTCTCCTTAATAAGATATAGCATACAAACTTGTCTATCAAAAGTTCTTGAACTGAGAAATACTAAATTCAACAATATTTCACTGTAATTGTGTACTTTCTGAAGTTAAGAGTTAAATAAAGTGAACGAATATAATATGACATAAACAAGAAACAATATTATGAAAAGGATTAGTCTTGTCAAGTGACTTACATATACGGGGTGAGTTTTTTCCGATGTTTAGTATGGGGATCTCGGAAACTAGCGGAGATAGAAAGACGATTAAATGGGGAAAGAATTGCAGTTTTACGAGCTCCGTTTAATGAGCTTTTTGTTTTTTGGAAAAATGCGTGACTAACTAAATATCTCGCAAAAATAATTTTTTTGTTATTTCGTTTGGTGCCTATGGCTCTGTTATTATTGACTTTAGAAACAATGGGCAAAGGAAAAAGTTGTAGGTAGTTACGTGCTTAATAACACAGTCTAACAGAATTTCTTATTTAAGCTATAATTTTTGAGTTATAACACAAACTTGTGTTTTTTCTAATGGAAACCATAGTCGGCCATGACTTTATGAAAAAGCCCTTTTTCCACGATTCTAACGATATACCACTTGACGTACTTATTTTTATAAATAAATAAATCATGGCCTTTTTTTCTCTTTTCGTTTTCGAACTGTTCAAGTACTACGCTATGAAAACACCTGATATATGCACATCGCGTTTAATAATAAAATTCAGGTTAGTTATTAAAATTTTTCTTTTAATTTGGAAATTATAATAGTATATTATTCAACGAGCACATAATTCAAGAGGATAAATCATCTGAGTGAATAATGCCCATTATGTACAAGTCAAATACGACGTTTTATCTACGATTCTAACACTTATGAGGAAGATCTGGAGGTGGACTTCCCTGAGGGAGGCGATGTCCAAATTCTTGAATATGTAGAAGTCAATGAAAGTAAACAATCTTCACAAAAAGAGTTTTAGATCTGGAATACAAGGATCCTCTGAAGATGATGCGTCTAAATTCTTGACGAAAATAAGCATTCACCCGTCATAAATAGGCAACCAACATTACAGAATCCGAAGCATTTTTGTGCATCGGTAACTAAGCTGGCTTTGCAGTTGTTTATTATTTCCACATTTCTTTGTTTCCAAAATCAAAAATTGTAAGTTGCGGTGCGTAATTTAGTGTTTTACTGGTTTTTTCAATGGAAAGTGATGAATAATAGATAAATAGATTGAGATTATAACAATTTCTATTTTTTTTATATCTATAAATAGACAACCAACAAAACATACTCAGTGAATAAAATCCATAAAACACTAGTGTTTTACGAGTATAATTATATCCCTATGGTTACGCGTATAACAACTATTTTATTGAAGAGTCCTGGATAAACATAATTATTTTGGTGTGAAACGTTTATTCTGTTGGAGCTACAATTTTAAATAAAAATAATTTCTGAGAAACTCATAAACAGAGAATGACAAACGATAAATTAAGAAACAATAAAAGAAATTAGGATATAAAAGTAGTACCAAAGCAACGTAATTAAAGTAAGTAAAGTATTTAAGACTAAAGATGTTCAAAAGGTCCACCATTACGATTAATGCACAAGTTACACCTTTTTAAAACCGAATTTGTTGCTTTTCTAATGGAACGTCCATCAAAATTAGCAAAAACTTCTAGTACAGCTTCTCTAACGTCATCTACTGTGTCGCACGACTTTTGATACACCCTATCTTTTACCTTTCCCCATAAATAAGAATCCAAAACAGACAGATCGGGGGATCGAGGTGGCCACGTAACCGGCGCGTTTCTTCCTATCCATGAGTTCGGAAATGTTTCATTTAAATGATTTCGTATTGTTAGCTAATTGGTGTGGTGGTGGTGCCTCATCGTGTTGAAACCATTTACTTATTTATAAAAATAACTATGTCAAGTGGTATATCGTTAGAATCGTTGAAAAAAGGTCTTTTTCATAAAGGCATGGCCGACTATGGTTTCCATTAGAAAAAAACACAAGTTTGTTCATAAGTCAAAAATTATAGCTTAAATGAAAAATTCGGTTAGACTGTATTATTAAGCACATAATAACCTACAACTTTTTTTTATTCATTTTTTTCTAAAGTCAATAATAACAGAGCCATAGGCACTGAACAAAATAATAAAAAAATTATTTTTGCAAGATATCTAGTTAGCCATGCATTTTTTCCAAAAAGCAAAAAGCTCATTAAATCGAGCTTGTAAAACAAAAACATCGGAAAAAACTCATCCTGTATATAAACTAATTACTAACATTCAGAACAGAATATGCAGTACATTGCATTTGATGGTCAAAATTATTAGGCCTTGAGAAAAGTAACATTTCTAAACTAATGAAATAATGTTTAGTACATAAATGCCAAAAAACTGTACCTAAAGTCCATACTGCAAAGGCAGATTTTGTAAAAAAAACAATCATTTAGCAAAGAATTAATCTCTAAAATAAAAAATCTTAAAGCAGCCTTACTCGAAATATTTTCTCAAAGTATAATTATTTTTTGTAAACAAAATACACATGATAATTAAATAGATAGCTAAGATATCTTTCCAGATTAGAGAGCAGAGTTGAGTTAAGCCTAACAAGACAATTATACTATGTCAGAGTAGGTCACCTCACTTCATATATTGAGAGAACAGAGACCTCAGTTAAGTTTTAGGTTTATATTGGACATATCAAATGACGTCACATTATATCATTATTAAATTTTGTTGCTTTACCCTTGAAAAGATCACGTTTCAGACTCCAATAATGTTTCTATGGCAGAATTGTAAATTAAAATGTTTTAGTAATTTCATGCATATTCTCCCTTTTGAACAATGTAGCCTGTTTAAATAAATATTGACATATTTAATTTAATGTTTATCAAATTTTGCACCTAACTGTAAAAGTAATGCAAAATCACGTAACCTAGGAATAATTAGAAATGATATGCAAAGTTATATTTAAGTTAGTAAGCAACAAAAGGTATTTAATAAATTATTAAGCTAAATATTTTATTTGGTTTAAGCAAACACAACTTAATTTTGTCTCATTGTATGTATTATAACATCCTTTTTTGATAATAATTGATAATAGCAATGCATGGTTAGTTATGCTTATGATTAAGGAAGGAAATAGAACTCCCACATGTAATAGCGTTAAATAAATAATCGTGAAAGTGAATGATAAACAAGATTTTTTAACATAATTCAAGGAAAAGTTAAAGAACCTACTTGCAATGGTATCATTAATATTTCATGTCTAACTTTTTGCTGAGGTATATAAAAAATAATCTTAAGGTGTACTGATAAAGAAGCTGTTGTTACATCTGTTTTTTAGAATTTCATGTTAACTTCTAAAATTTCAAACTTATGCAGTTAAATATACAGTGTCTGCAGGAAGCAGGTATTAAATTTATTCAATATTATCGTTTCTATCTAGAGACGTTCATTTTCATAAAACAGAATTAGATCATCACGAACGATTATTAAATGAAATTGTTTGTGATGTTGACCTCAAAAATATTTAATAACAGACAGCTGGGATCTCTATGATTCGTTTCAAACCACAGGATAGGATTTGAAAGATTCTCCAAAATCTATATTGCATTCTAGGAAATTCTTGAATTATATTTTTTATTCTGTAATAGTCGAGTACATAACGTCTCAATTCTCACATCTAAAGGACCAAATCCATGTAACTACTATATAAAAAAGAGGCTGCATCTGGTGACCATATGTTGCCCTTTAGTTAGTATAATGAGTACGGTATGACATTAACCAGAAGTGTTTCCTTTTGTGTTATATTATTTTAGTTCTATTTTTATAACATTATCTACTGACTTAGTTTCTTTTTCTTAATATATACAAAATGATCTATTCATTGTTTAAATAATTACATCACGTTTAAAAATACTTAATAGAAAATTATGTAAGTTACATATAAAAAATATCTTGTACAAATCAAAACAAAAAAGGTTCAGTACCACTGGTTTGCCACACTTTTATGAATGAAACATAAAATGCCTTTCTGTTCTTTTGTTGGGACTACAATTATAGCAGAAAGTATAGTAAAAACGGCAGGGGGTTTTCGGTAAAAATTTCTTTTGAAGTTCTTTCTTATCTGCTGCCACATTTATTACACTAACGTGATTATCTTTAGAAAAAAATTGCTATTACGAAACTGGCAATATTCGTCAAAATAAAATATTATTGTGTATACTCCCTTGAAAATTATTTGCAACACATGCCAATTTTCAAAAGTCAAACAAAAACCATCATTATATTTTTTTCAAGTTAAAAGAATATCAAAAGATTGAGTTACAATTTAAAAAAATTATTTCTGGAGAATTTTTCTAAAATTTTCTGTAGTAATGCTACTGTTGGTAACACGCATGTGCTAAAAATTGTAAAACAAATTGTTTAAAATTACAGTAAATTATACAGGGTGTCTCAAATCAACGATGTTCAATAAATATCTAATATCTTCGTTATCAGAGCAGCTAAAACAAATACATACTTTTCGGAATAAATTAATTTTTTTTAAATTGCATCGTAAAGTGGATAGAGAATATCTACAATACGTCTAGTACATGAAGAAATGTAAATTTCTTTTTGGAACTCTTCTCAAAGCTACCTTTAAAATCCTCATATTATTATTTTCTCTTCATTAGTTAGTTTCTATTTCATATACAATATGTTAATTAATAAATTATTAGGGTAGATTCGTAATGACTTTAAGAAGTATTTCATTCATATGGAACCTATAGTCGATTCGTTTTAGCTGTGGAAATATCAGCCTTCAAAGTTGCGTACAAACATGTTAACTTTCGAGTATGAATCTGTTCTATTAATTATATGTCTTTTTCCGCTACCAGTTATAAATGCAATAAACATCTTAGTCGTAAACTCAGAGAACAACATTTCAATTTGGGTATGGCCCATGACAAACAAGGTGCATCAGTGATTCGGAAAACATTTGAGAGGGTTAGACCACAAGTGGATTCCGTCCCTACATAAAGCACAAATGGTAACCGGTTTAGTCAGAAGCTTGAAAATCTAAAAAATCATCATTCATTGCAACAGGGTTTTAGAAGCTGTGAAAGCTTCTCTTCAGCCCTGTAGTGATAGGTTGGTGGAATTTGAATTGCAACGCTCGTGATTGATAAAAAAGAAGTGAACCCACGCCGAGCCAAACAAAGGCAGAAGAAGGAAACTGACGGGTGCCAACGCAAGGACTCTCGGAGACGATATCTTCTACCCGGGGCGTGCCACCGATGATCCACTTCACAGTAGAGGGAAACTTCTTCTTGTCAACTGGAGGTGGCGACAACGAATAGCAGCGGACGCAAGGAACAAACAAAAAGAAAAAGAAGGGACTTATATGAATGACAACGAGATTCCCATGGAATGGCTCCGACGAGCCCCACGACAACCCAGTGAGCACCTGTAAGGTCGATGTTATCAAGTATGAGGATGGTGGATTTACTTACGTAATCGGGAATGACAGAATATTAGTTAAATGGGCGGGAACGATTATTATATGAGTGTGTCAGATTTGGCGACACAAATGATGGAAATTAGTTGAATTAGCGATAAGCTATGAGGATAAAATCTAGAATATTCTCGAAGTTAGGAGGGAGATTTTTCGTGTTCTGTAAAAAGATGGCTGGAAGGTATTTTGAACATTTTCTTTGATAGTTTCTAGGAGGGCAGCGAAACACCTCGAGGGGCTGCTAGTCGATTGCCTTCGTCACATAACGACCCCTCAGAAAGTCAAGGCGCGCCTAAGACACCCCGGCACCGCACGAACGCAAAACTTTGGAGCTTTAAGTCGAGACTTCTCCTGCAAATGACCCTCTCTTTACTTTAAAGCAATTTTGTCAGACTGCAAAGAGCCAGCTGTTGAGAAACAGATGAATCTGGAATCAATGACAGGTCTTATATGTGCAGAGCAGAATGCGGAGGTGGCATCTCGGGATGGGGATGGGATAGGATGGTTATTAAATGTCTATGTCGAAAAATAGTAGTTTGGGTTTTGGCTAGACTAGACTTAACTTTCCACAGTCGCAACCAAGCCTCCAACCGAGAGAGTTTTCGGGAGAGGAACCTGGAGCCAATGGTGGTGGTCAGAGAAGACGCCTAGCGAGTGGTGTCGTCTGCAAATTCGACCATACAAACATTTGGGTATTGTAGCTGGAGAATACCGTGACAGTATAAAAGAGAGAGAGAGAGAGAAAATTAATAGTTGGGAGACTCAGCAAATGGAGTGCCCAATCTTCAGAAACTTCATCTGATTCGAACTCTATGTTGACAGCGTGAGAGGTGTGTGGTGCCAACACCAAGTGGTGGATTTTCTGTAAGTTCTCAATTTAACGGTTGACCTGATGGAAGTGGTGGTTATCGAAAAGTGAGTAGTTGATGGATATCTTGAAGAAGGTTGGTCAAGATGTCGGCTTGGGTTTGGAGAACGGTGACTTTGTCATCTTAATGAAAACAATAACGAAAACCAAAGGCTATTAGATTCTGATGTACAGGAGATAGGCTCTGCGTTTTTCTTTTATTAGATTTCTGCTTCAGTTGGATGGCGTCTTGTACTACAGTGGTAAGTTGATTTTGAGCGGAATCGATTTTGGTGACAGTGGTTAAAGGAGGGTTTATAGAAATGTTGGAATCGATTCGTTCTAACGAGCGGAGCAAAAAGTGAAGATTTTTGGCTTCAGTTTTGTGTAAATGTAGCCTGGGTGATAGATCGAGAAAAATGTCGTTAATGGCAATCACGATAATTGTAACTGTTACAACGAAAGAGGAAGAAGCTGTAGGTAGTTTTCTGGGTAATATTTCACGTCTGGCTTGAATACAGCTTATTCGTTTCAAGCTCGAGTGTATTTTATCTCCTTTTCAGTTTTGTCCCAGAGATAAAGAGGAGAATCTTTTCTGGCAATTGGCACATTTTGATTGTTCAGGACATAGATTATTATAATGGTTAGATAACTCTTTATAAAGAGCAGTGTTCTGCCACCATGCCCAAAAAAGTGGCAGTTTAACATCTAACAGAATATCGAATGTATAGTATTTATTTTCTTTGGCAATGTTTGTTTACTGAACTGGATAGAAATAACCAATCAAAAGAAGAAGAGACGCATGTCGAAATCAAACCAAAAACAAAATCAAAAGTGTACAAAGTGTGCAGAAGACGTCTAGTTGTCTGTTCTTCAAGCTTCGAGTGGTGAACTCATTCGAGTTCAAAAACAGCTCGCTTTAGGAAGACAATGAGCAGCGAAGGAGCCATCCAATACCATGCGAACGTGATCATTTATTTCCCAAGGAAAGTTCTTCGTTAGTCACGACAGGCAAGGATAGCCGGAGGCCTATTAGCACATTCTGATTTGTGTCGAATAATAAACATTCGCCTTATTAACCGCGCTTGTAATTCGTCAATCACTTCACAAGATTGATCACTCGGTATACAGAACCACAGCGCCAACAAGAACATTTTGAACAAGAAAACATGTTACATTCAATAGATACGAAAACAACAAAAAATAAAGGGTACCACGATTCGTTTTTCTCATTTGTGGAGGCGCCGCGAAAAATAGTTTGAGAATCATTGATCTACACTAATTGATATCAATGATTAGCACATTCAGTATGAATTTGTAAAATGAACGGTACACTAAGAAAGTGTTACGGAGAAAAAAAATAAAAAGAGGATGCTAAGGCAATAGAAAATAAATTAAAAAGAAGGAAGATAATGTTTAAAGAGAATATAGGGTGCCTCAGATTTGAGACTCACCATTGGGATTTTGGAAACCGTAAAAGACACAATATCGGTTAAGTTAGAAAAATGTATCTATTTTGGATATCAATTTATTGATGTTTTTATTTTTTCAAAAAAAATGGAAGATATCGATTTTCTTTCAAATCGATTATCTTAGTAATGAACAAGAATGGAAAAGAACGCAAAGAGAGACTTTCAGAGAATTTATTCTGGAATACAAAAAAATATTTTCGCAATAACTTTTCGTTTTACTACGGCGGTGGAGCGTAAACTCGAATTTTTTTAAACGGAACGCTTGCGTTTACGCTTCACAGCCGAAGTAAAACAAATGACGATCGCGAAGATACGCTTTTTTTGTATTCCAGTGTAAATACTCTGAACGTCTGTCGAGTGTTTTTGTTTTTTAGTAAGTCGTGAATTTTTTTGAAAAAACCAGAACATCAAGATAGATAATTTTTTCTGATTCAGACAAAGGGGTAAAATTTCAAAGTGGGACATACTGTATAATAACAAGCATTAAATGACAGGAAATGATGTAAATGATGCAGTGAGCATTATAAAGAATTTAAAAAAAAAGTGAATCAGAGAGAAAAGAAAGGAACAAGAAAAAAAAGCCACACTGAGAAAAGGAAGGGCAGTAAAAACGAACAGGTGAAAAGATGTAAGAGTAAGACAGTCTTGAATAAAGTGTAAATAAAAGGAAGACAGTAAGAGAAGGGTGAAGGGAAACAATACATGCAGAAAACAAAGAAAATATAGAAAAGAAATAGTAAATATTTGTTCCAGCAAGATAATCAGAACTTTTTAGAACTATTGAAGTGTTTGGAAACTTAATGGACCTGCCTGGTTGTGAGAACAAAGCTAGAGTTACAAAAAAAAAGTCAGAAACATTTTTACTCAAGATTTAGTCTACATTTACTTTTCTGTGAACCATAACATTTTTGCTTTAACAGCTTCTTCAAAGACATCCCATAAATAACGAAGCTTACAACTTTTTGCTTTTTTCTTTGTTATAAATTACAACTAAAAGTGCAATGATCGAAAAAATAAAAAAAAATCAGAAAACTTGAATAAAACTAGATCGAAAAAGAAACAATTGTATGATTAAATCCAGATAAAGTAAAAATACTTCTAATGCAAGTTTCGTAACTTACCTGGCCCAAATCTATGGTAAGATTAACTTCGTTGTACTTCATTCCTCTGGATAAAGGAGGACTCTGCCACCACGTTTCCATCCCATCAACAGCGAATTCCGGTGGATGCATTTTATCGGGTCTTCTTGGATCACAATAATCGCATGACTGAAAATATTAAAATTTTTGTATTAAGAATGATTACTTAACGATTAGTAAACTAAAATTGGAAGAAAGGCCCAAAATACTATTGATTTCATAACAAACAGTTGCCTGTACTAGGTTGTAGTCAAATTGCAGTCAGATTTGATAAAAGTAACTTTGATTAATTTAATTATATTAACCATCGATACAGCAAAATTCTTTGAACAAATTTGAAAAAGATTGTAACTCGATACAAACCAATAAATTTCGAAAAGGCCGACAATAAGTAACCAAAATATGCATATTACATAAGTCAAAAGAAAAACCAAGCAAAAATTCCAATGAAAAAATTTTACAAAATTAAAAAATGAAAAGTGCCCTATTAATAAGAAATAAAGGAAGATTGCTAAATGCAAATCCCATCGCTCTATCTCTAATAGTAATCGAAATACCCTATAACTACATCGACGCTTTATACTGCATATTTAGGATAGGTGAAAAAGAGACGGAAAAAGCTTTATTTATTTAAAAAAAAAAGATTTTGAAAATTTGAAATATCTTCGAAGTTCATCATAATACCAAAGTAGTACTACGTATTGTGCTCTTGCATTAAATATAGGAAAAGTAAGCATATATGTATATCAATTTTTACGTAAATTAGTCAAAGAGAAAACACACCCTTTGATATTCATGACAACATTAATAGTACGCCATTCTCGTGCTATGTGCATTAGGGGAAGGAAACATTCTTTCAGATTTATGTAATCTAACAACTCAAATCTAAAATTCAAAGCGAGCTATTCAATGGTATCAAAATCAAGTAGGTGTTCTATCTAAAAACGTATACTCCATGGTCTACTTTCGTATTAATTAGAATTACTGTCATTCGATACTTACTTGTATTCGCTACAAAGATACTTGGATTTAAAGAAATCTGAGAATTCTTTTATTGGCATGGTTTAGATATATTTTTCCCAAAGTTCTGGAAAGAACTACGAATGTGACTTGGACCATTACAAAACTACTGACCATTCTATCATTTCTGTCTCTTATGGCATATTCACCTAAAATAATGGGCTACGATAGATGGTGAGAAGCTATTTCCTATCACAGTGATGAAATGAGAAATTACTGCTCAAAGCGATTATGATGGCTATCAGTTATCAGCGAAGAGCAGTACTGATATGTTATTCTTAAAGTTGATGCTTTATTCATAAAAAACATATCACTGGTCATCTCTGGCAATAGTGCCCTAATATTTTATTTATATTATATATACTGCCTTTCATAGAAAGTGCAAAACCAAGAACTGGAGTACCTACAATGTTCAAACTTTACTAATGTAATGGCCTATGTACAAGAAACAAATGATGAAAAAACTAGAACCAAGAAATTATAAATAACAAAATTCTCCAGTAATATGTCGGTGCTTTTCGTCATCTAACACACTCGTTCAATTGGCGAAAAGCCAGGAAGCTTAGTAGGCCATGAAAGTATAGGTACTTGGGATTTTTTGTGGCAGTTTCTAATAACACCAGTATTACGAAGTCGTGCATTATCTTATTAGAAAAGAACATTTTCCGGGTCTTGAGGATACAGTACAATAACCAGTTCCATAAAATATGGTAGACATATCGCATGTAGTACCCACAATAACGAGTAAAGGTGACCAACTACCATAACCAATAGTACCCAAAACAAATAAAGGGACAATTTTCATTTCACCACACCGTCTTTTGACCCTCGCATGTGTATCATGCAACCTGCGTGAAGCCAGCAACCGCGAGTATTAGCAATCAATTCTCCAATGACTGCCGAATACCATAAACATACAAAACTATAGACAGTAACCCGATACCTACTAAAATGTATGTCTAACAAACAGTCTATCTTCGTAAGCTCAAAAACTACAGTGTGCGTTATGGCTAAGAAACAGCCTGTTCCACTTTCCCAGTACGCTCCAAAAATGTACCCTTAATTATCAAGATATAAAAGTTAAATTTTTTGTAGCAGAGGTTATCAGGTTAAAACTCACCTCCGAAAATAAATACACCAACGTTGTGTCTAATGAGCAGTCTGTTCCACTTTCACACTAGGCTCAAAAAATACAGCGTAGTCAAGTTCCTTGCAACAGAAGTTATCAGGGTGAGACTCACCCCCGAAAGTAAATACACCGACATTGTCTGTTATTGTTATTATGTGGCTGAGGCTTCAGGTCGCGGTTCTTTAGACCTCGTGGCTTCAACTATTATGGTTATTTCTCCGCCAACTAGATTTTAGCCGAATCCGAAGGGACTTGCATTTGGAGGCGAGTTTCACCCCGATAAACTCTGTTGCAAGAAATTTAACTTTTACAATGTGACTATATTTTTCAAGCCTATTGCGAAAGGGGTAAAGACCGCAGCTAGAGACAACGCCGGTGCATTTATTTTTGGGGTGTGAACTATATCCTGATAATCTCTGTTGCGGGAAATTAAACTTCTACAGCTCGATAGTTAAGGGTACACCCATACCCTGTATTTTTTGAGCTCATACTGCCCCTTAGACACATATTTTAGTAAATATCATATTAGAGTCTATAGTTTTGTATCTTGGTTGTTATTCATTACTAAACATCATAGAATTCAATTCACGAGTCCACTTTAGTATCTCGTTACACCATTTCAAACTTTGACAACGACGTTCAGCTGTAAAAGGTCACGTCAGGTGTATCTAGTCAATAAACAAAGTTTTCGATTAATGGAATTTATAGAAAGAAGGCTAAGTTCTATGCCAATCATGTGCTGTTTGTTGAGTAGGCTTAATTTGGCCCCTTACAGTCAAAATTCAAAAGTACTTGTCTTGAAAAACGATTTCAACCCTCCCAAGACCACGATTTTTAGCAGTTCAATATAGCATGCTAACAACCCCTGTCGAGTTTGCTTAGCTTGGTTAGGGAAAATTAACGTGTCTTCTAAGTCTGGACACCATAGAACCATTTTTAACAACAGTTCAATAACATTGTAGAAAAAAAATGAATAAAAACATGAACGCCTTAGTGTAATAGATAAAGTGCTCAAGAGGATATCTTGGTTGATTAGAACAAACTTATTACTTACTTATTGTTGAATTTCCGGTTTACAGAATATGATATCAAAGTTTAATTTTAAACGGAACTCCCAACGCCTTTGACAAATTATCAGTTCATTGATGATTTCAACAATGTAGCGTTATGCCACTGGTGTAAACCTAGCGATCATGACATTATTCTATTTTTTTTGTGCAGTTACCTAGTATATCGTATTTAGCGGTTCAAATGACCTGCGTAATCTTGAAATAAATGAAAATCCACAAAACAAAAAAGATCGGATTTCAATGCTTTATTTTATAGCAAAAACAAACCTTCAGGTTCAAAGTATAGTATGTGTTTAGTCACATTTAAAAACGATAGTACATAATACAGGGTGTTCAGCTACAGGAAAAAAGACAGAAAGTTATGATTTCAATTTCTTGTTTGTTCTGCACGACAAAATCATTGAATGGAAATTAATATAACTGCAACCTACAATTAAAGTTTATTTTTATAAAACTGAAACTACACTAGGCTTTGTTTAATTATACCAGGGAGAATTGAGAAGTTACATATAAAAACGTGAATAATCTCTTTTTAATGGAACGTGTAATACAAATTATTTTGATACCATCGAATAGATTGTTTTGAATGCTTTTCAGTGATATAAGGTTATGCACAGTTATAATATTCTTTTGTTTTAGAAGTTATTAATATAAATACAAGCAACTCTTTAGGTAAAAATTAATATACAACACTAATCAGCTAATCGTGTAGCATTAACATAGACAAAAGAATGATTAATGTCTAACTAAACATCTATTCGAGGAATGCTAGACACACTATTCAGCACATAGAAAAATTAGAATAAAATATCAAGAAGGAAATTGAAATAAATTATCCCCAGCACGGTCCTGATTTAATTATAAAAGTCTACAGTCTAACATTTGTACCATGTCCAAATGATTCAAATGAATGATCCATCCATAAGTAATGATTATAAAAACAATAAATATCTTTGAAATGCGTTATCACTTCTAAACTTTCATTTATTGAGATATTTATGCGTTATCAAGAGCAACGATGCTCTTTTACAGAGTCGTATTGTAATCAAGTTTTTACTTATGTGTATAATAGTAAAATACTACAAATATAAACCTCAAATATCGATATTAATTTAAAAATTCAGTCCAGCTAGGTATAACCTTTTTGATATTATTTTCTCAATTAAATTGAAAAAATTCTCTTATTTACCTGCCCGTGAATCACACTATATAATTCATTTTCGGTATTATTTTTGTTATCTGCATTCGTTCCGACCAGTTTACAATATAACTCCGGTCCTTCGATATCTTCTCCACATGTTGCAGAAGCGGTAATATTGCGTCCTTCGGCCAAATTAAAATAAGGCGGTGTTAAGATTTCAGTTTGCACTACGCGCACAAAAAATACAAGGGAGGCCGCTAGGGCCACCCATGCGCTTCCTTCGAACATCTTTGACTTACTAAACTAGTGAACCCTGTTAAAATGCTGAAGCCGTAGCATCATCATCAAAAGCCGCAAAATGATTTAACTTCTTGTCACAGTACGCAGGATTGTACTGATAAAAACTTTCAGGAGCATTTCAATAATGATGAATGAAACGTTTGATTTTATAATTTTATTGTTTATTTACGTAAAATGAAAATATACATTTAAAACATAAAATATATGATGGGCAAAAAATAAAAATTTGAAAATAAATTAAATATTGAAAATTAAATAATCCGTTCTTTATGCTAAAATCTAAACATTGCAATTTTTTTGCAACGTTTTTTCTTCTGAAACAATAGAAGCAAAATTAACAAAGGGTATAAAGATGCTGTAAGAAAATTAACTTTTGCCGACGGCCGTCTTCGATGTGAATTCTTTCTATTGCATCTCCAATTCTGAGAATTAATATTCCGGGGGTTCTCAAACTTTATTCAAAATGATTATTGTCTTGGAAAGTAGAAACCTTTTCACTTTTTATAGTTTACCATCGTCCATTGCTAATTCTTTCCCGTATAAAAAAGGGTGATATTTTTGAAGTTTTTCTAACAACAATTAGTTTCCATCTATCCGAAGCACATCGATAGTAAAAACATTGTAATTACGTTGAATGTATAACTTTTTACCGAAAAAGAATATTATAAACCTAATGAAGATCATAAAAAAAACCCATCTTCCCTGTATTACAAAATTAAAACAACGAAAAGACCTCCATTTAAAACAAAGAAAATAACTTTAAATGTTATATCTAACGACAAGTGCTTTTGCAAATTTTTTATTCTTCCATGGCTTACTATTAATTCTATGGAGAAAATCTAATACATTTAGAAAACTTTCTACTTCAATATCTCAAAAACAAAAGTCGATTAGAAAAAAAGTCATTTCATACTTCTTGCCTAAAATGTAATCCTAAATACTTTTTGCCTCCTGGTCCTGGTATAAATCACTTTGTATTAATTATTAAGAACGTTACAAATTGGTGTCCAGTTCAAGCGTAAAATTATTTTTTTAAATTAGTTAGATACGGTATACCTACAATAAGATCAAGATCTGCAAAAATGAAGGAAGAATTACTCAGAATGTTGCAAAAAATCCAAAGTAAAATGGATAATAATAATAATCAACAAGAAGTGAGCTCCAAAAAATAGAAATAAGCGCACCTAGAGAAACATCTGAAGATGCACACTTCCCAATTACTGCACAGACGGTCCGTGGGGAATCCTTTTGGCTGTCACTTTAAGAACACGCCTTAAACTATCCACTTTCGATGAAAGGACATTCTGGTCAACAAAGAGACAGGAGAAGAGAAAGCACTGGGTCTAATAGCTACCTTACATAAGGATGCACTGGATGTTTTGCGTACTGTTTTGAACCATTTGCAAAGAGATTTTGAGCAGCTGGCGTTACGCTCTTGGAAATGTGTTACGGAGACAAACACCTCCAGCAAATTCGGTATGCACAAATGAAAAGCAGAAAAACGGAAACCAGAAGAAAGCTTGAAAGAACTAGAAGCGGAAATAGCGTGCTTAATAGACAAAAAAAGTGTGACGTCAGCTAAAAGGTTGGTACAACCTGCGCTCGTTCCAAACAAACAGCTTTCGTTTGTTTTCCATAAGGAAAAAATTCTTAATTCCTTGTGCAACGAATAGCGAGTTTTAAGAACTGTAATAAGTGATTTTGTGAAGTGATTGAATCTTTGTATTAACTGAATAATATAAATTTAAATAAAAGCTGTTTGAAGATTGAAGGCTGTACCAACCTCTAGATGACGTCACGACTTTTTCGTCTATTAAACACGCTATTTCCGCTTCAAGTTTATGGATGCTGTTTGTGAGGCCTAGACCCTGTAAGCTTTTGAGGCTTGCTTACCACGGCACACTAGGAAACACTCTTGCGCACGCCCTAAAATTCGAAGCTATAAATAAAACGTCCCATGATATGGTCGGAGGATTAAGGCAAGAAATGTAAAACTGGTTGTGGATAATAGTAGAGAAATACAAGGTGCTGGGGTTGTGGCAAGCAAGTACACGTTAAAAGAGATTTCTACAAAAGCAATCAGGAAAACTAAAAAGGGCCAATGATAAGGGGCAAACATCCACCTCTAAGTCACTCTGCGAAGATTACCATCTAAGTGGCTTCATTACTCCACTAACCAAACGGTCTCCACATTAATGACATTTGGAAAAACGTGGCAATTATTAATGGACACACGATGAAGACAATAATCTGTCCTGAGGTGGTCGACAATAAAGATCTACAGCCATCAAAGCTTGGTCCTGAAGAGTTTGTCTTGGGAAACCTGCTTAATCTACCTAAACGAGTTGCTGTGGTTGACCAGACGTTCGATGAACATCTGGAGAATCTAGAAGATGTGTTCCTGAAACTACGTGAAGCAAATCTACAATTCAGCCCAAGAAAATGTAATCTGTTCCAGAACGAAAATAGATTTCTAAGTCGTCTGGTATCAGAAAATGGAGTAGGAACCGATCCTGATAAGATCCGCACAGTCCTAGAATGACCTTAGCCAAAAAAGTGTGAGCTAAACAATTTTCTAGGCTTGTGCACTTGTTATTGTTGGTTTGTTTGTGGATTTGCAGATGTCGCAAAACCTCTATCAAAACTGACAGAAAAAGGCTGGAAATTCCGATGAGAGGATGACTGCAAACAAGCTTTCAACGTTCTCAAGCAAGCTTTAGTAACCTTCGCGGTTCTGAGATGTACAAAAATGTGCAAATAATTTCGAAATAAGAGCCGTTTTGTCTCAAGTGCAAGGTGGACAAGAGAGAATCATCGGTTATTTTAGTAAAGTTCTATCTAATCCAGAACGTAACATTTGTGTAAATACTTGCATTGTTTAAGAGTCCTGAGGACAAGTCGCGAGATGCATCGAGAGGGCACAGGAATATGATTTTGAGACCAAATGTTGACGCTCTATCTAGAAGACCGAGCCCCAGTGATTGTAGACACTGTTCGCGATTAGAAGTTAAGCATATCGATTACCAACTACGACGCACTATAGTTGTTGTTGGCCACTGGGAAGTCCAATAAATCCAGAAGGACCAAGAAAGTTATCCTGACCTGCACATGATACTAGAATGATAAGTCAATATTATCTAACCGTGAAAACATACTGGGCCCAAGTAGGACCCATTGAAGGTTTAAGATGGTGTTCTGAAGAAAGTTCTGAAAAACAAAGAAAATACTTAAAGGTTTATTAGAAGTGAAAAAACCCTAACAAAGATTCGAGAAAGATTTTAAACTGCAAAGAGGATATTAGAGAATGGTGCAGACGATGCAACGATTGTACAACCGGAAATGGACCAATTGGTAAAAGAAAAGCGCCAGTCCTACAAATACAACCTGGACAGTCCGTTTGAGAATCGTCATAGATATTTCAGGCCCATTCCCGGAAATTAACGCAGGAAACAAATACATTTTGGTCGCAATGGACTACTTTAGCAAATGGACAGAAGCGTCCGTCCTACCAAATCAAGAAGGGACCATGATTGTTGATGTATTGATGAAAGAATTCTTTAGCCGTTTCAGTGTTCCCTTGGAATTTCATTTTTATCAGGGTCGAGACTTTTGAGTCGGCACTATTCCAGAACCTGTAATAATTATTGCGTTTTCGTAACAAAGAAATCATATTGAATGATGGAAAAGTATCTGTCAAAAGTTTTGTGTGACCACCAGCGCAATTGAAACTAATACTTGTATCTGTTTCTGATAGCGAATCGGGCGGTTGTAGCAGAAAACAATCGGACAAACTTCAGCTGCAGTGTTATTCGGATGCGAAATTTGACTACCTTGTGTCCTGAAGTTTAGTTCGAAACCTAGCGAAAATGAATTAATGGGTGATGACTGACGAGTATGTCAAAAATCTTTATCAAAAGTTGAACTCCATCTACGAGAATCTTCCAAGTAGGACTCAGACAAACAATGACATAATTAAAGGCCTGTACGCTGTTAATGCCCAAGCTGAAGGGTACCAACCTGGAGATTTAGTGTAATTGTATCGTCTCCAAAAACATCAAGGTCTGTCGCCGAAATTAAAAAGAGCCTGAGAATATCATTATTAGATGTAAGAGTGATTGTAAATGAGTGAGGATGGTTTGAATTTGGTGCCACATTTAAATTATTTTCATGTTGGTACTATCTGTTTACTTTATGTAAGCTGTCAAATCTGTGTTGTTTACAAAGTATAATAATAAACAATACTATATAACCTCAAAAAAGATAGATTATATTATTTGACAAATTACAATTTATTCAAGTTTAAGTAAATACTGATACATGTTTTCTAAATTAATTTTTTTTTTTGGTAATTTTAATTTAAATGAGATAAAGCATTGACAGTGTTGTATATTGTCTTCAATCATTGTTTGTATTTACATACAGAATTATCAAAGTTGGAGATTATACAATTTTCAAAATTATTTGATTTGTAGTTCAACTTTGTTTACTTTGCAGTTCAAGACATATACTGGGTGTCTCAAAACCCCATTCCAGTCTTTGAGTATCTATTTCACTGTATTATATAATTTGATTATTGTGTATAATTTAATTATTATTTGGTGATAACTTTGTATACATTTGACTTGTGAATATTTCTTTTGATTGGCATCAATATATTTGTCTTATAATTGCCTTCTTTTACTGTGGTTCTAACCCCTTCTCCTGCGCTCAAGGCCGCTGCTGAGTTTAGCTGGGTAAGACTATAAGAAGTCTTTGTAGAGTATCTTGTAATGTGTTGTGTTACAACACAGTACACCTACAACATAACACTTTGGAAAACTGTTGCATGGAATTATTTGACATAATCTTTTAATAAAAATAATAATACTCATAAAGATAATGATGGTATATTGAAATTTCGTTTGGCGATAACATGTGTAATATACTTTAAAAATTAAACAGAATTATAAAGAATTGTACAAGCAATAACATTAATATACATTTGAACAGCACCATTATGATAAACATGATCGAGTTGAAAATATATATGTCTTACTTAGTGTACTATTTTAATTTTATCAAATCAAATAATATTTGCAAGAATATTCAATCTATACAAAAAAAATGTATAGTAATAATAAAATTATATTTAAAAATTGTAAAGTGTGCACAACACAGTGATCAATATCTAAAGTAATAATAGTGTACATCTAATAATAAATATTATAAAAAAATGTATTTAACATCAAAACAATTTCAAATATAGAACCAGTCTTATACGTTTCAAACCAATTATTACTTCGTTATATTGGAAAAACTCACTAATAAACAAATTCAATGTACAGGATGATCCATAGAATTTTTTTAATGTTTTTTACTAAATTCTCATCTTTACTTATGGTCATGTTAAACACCACATTTAATAATAAACATGTTTAGTACTATGGAAAAGAGGTGTTATAAACAACAGAACTGCTTTTGGCAGAAGTGACATTAACATTTTGATGTTACATAGAACACCCTGTACACCTTATAAAATAGGAATATTCTTTTGTTGTGATCTAAGTAAAAAAGGTAATTTTAACTAACCCAAATTATTACAATTATGTTCTTTCCTATAAAGATCATGGTTAGTTAAGATCATTTTTGTTTTTTGCTGCAAAACCTCTAAAACTTAAATGACATATAATGAACTTGTTTTTTCTTTTATCAGTTCAGTTAGATTACAATGAAAGAATACCCACATTATTAAAAATAAAAAAAACAAAAAAAATGAAGAAAGCAACTTAGCAAATCTTCATTTTTAAAAACAAAAGAACAACATATCAAAACACAAATTAATATTAAAATCACAAGATAGATATTGCAGGTATACATACAAATTCATCTTTTAAATCATGTGTTTTTAAATTTCTATTTTTAAAAGTTCTGCATGCTCTAGGCCAGCATTCTTCAACTTGAGGTTTGTCTTTAAAGAGTAGCTGGAGTTAATATGACTTCTGCTTAATTTGCATTTTCCAGCAACTGGACGGAAAGCAGAATGGTGGTTGCCAAATTGTAGATAGCAAATATAAGAAACCACATGGCAAAACATTAAGAAACATTGTTCTAATCTATTTCTTTATTAATACTGCAGTTTCAATAATTCACAAATTAGATTTTTAAACTGCTCACTAATAATTTCATGGCACACAAGTTTCATTAACCTATTATTCATTCCTCAAACTTCATTATTAATATATTACGTTACAAGGAGTAGAATGAGGTCTTTTTGTGTTGAGCAAGTTTGCTGCCGAGACACAGCCGAGGCGGTGCAAAGAGTGCGAAACACAAAAAGACATTCTACTCTGAGTGACATATACTATTTTTTCTTTGAGCATACAAAATTAATTAAAAATTAAAATTCAAACTAACAGAACATTTAAATTTTAAATTTGACATTTGTAAACAAGGTCGGCTGCTGGAGAATTGAAATATTATAACATCATTGTATTATGGGCCAGTAAAATTAGATCCCAAAAGGGAGTCGAGATGGAAATAAATGTAGGCAAACGTTTGATGGTTTTAATCGGTTCATTGGACGTCTAATAGAAGTATACTAATTTTCCACGGTCTGTTGTGATGAGTTAACATGAGGGCATCAAAAAAAAAAACACGAAATTTTCGCCCTTTTTTAGTTTTTCGCTTATAAATCCTAAATGGTGTTTCCTAGCGAAAACTTCACTGTATACGAATTGAAGGCCAATAAATTCTGCGATGAATGAGTATCACAACTTTATAATTCGGTCAAATGGTATGGTCGAAATCGGCGGTCGAAAAACGACGATTTTTAGCTCACTCCAATTGGAGTAGGTGTTTCCGAGTTGCAGACGTTTGAAAATCACTACTCAGAGCTGTTTGACACTATCCTAAATTTTGTGGAAATTTTATAAAATAATTTTTACAAAAATTTATTTGAAAATTTTTGGTACGTTCTTGCAGCGAGTTGTATGCAACTATGCATAATTTTTACAAAATTTTTGATGTAGGCGTGCGCAGTGACCTTTAATGCGACTCGTAAACATAACCTCAAATAATTGGGAAGTGTAGAGAAGAACCAGCAAGCAAACGTCCAGACGATGTCGGTTTGCGCATGGACGCGCTCACGTTTACTGTGCATTGTTCTATAAAAATTTTGTTGACAAAAATTTTTATGTAAACTCTGTTTGCAATGACCGAAAATTTTTAAAAAATTAATTTGTAAAAATTTTTTTAGAAAATTTAGCGTAGTGTCAAACAGCTCTCAGTTTTTAACAAAATTGCTAAAATTGTCAAAATAATGTCAAATACCTAACCTTAAACGTGCCTTAAACACCAAGAATTGAATTTTACTAAAAACATCCTTTACACTCAGCTTCTATTGATTTTTTTTATTGCAATGAACATGAATGGGATATAACAATAAACACTTTTTTAAGCCTGGAAGCCCTACATTTTAAAAAATACTTGATTGATTATGACTAATTTTACATTTTATTTGAAAAATGAATAATAGGTAACGATTTGCATATTAGCAATGAAAAAACGATTAAAAAAAAGGATTTAAATTAAATTAGTCTTCTTAGATAATACAACATTGATATGGCAACAATATAAAACAAGATTTAGCATTAATAGGTACTTTCAGAATAAATACTGGTATAAACATGACATAACCTAAGATTTTCTTTTTGTTTACTGTGCAGGTTCAATAATTTTTAACTCATTGTTAGAAAAGGCAAAAAGTTACTTTAATGGTGTTTATTCTAAATGAAGAATTTAAAGTTTTTTTTTCATTGAAGTCTGAAAAGAGTTGTCACTGAATTTGCGAAGTCTGTCCGCATTTTTTTTAATTTTGGAGTTTTGACTTCAGATTTGGATTTTACATCAAAAACTCAAGAAAAATAGTGTCTTCATTTTTTGATATCTCTTCGGGAACATAGTCAAAATGGCCGCCGAAATTTGAAAAATTTTGAAAATCTTGTTTTACTTTAGAATCGTATTCTACATAAAAAAAAAATAAGAGATACGTATACTTTTAGTTTTTTGATATCACCTCGGGAACATGGCCAAAATGGCCGCCAAAAGAACAAAATGGAATTCGTTGTGGTTATGCTTTGCATTCCCAGATATTTTTTATTTTGAATGAACCAACTCTAGTGTTTATTCTGAATGTACCCAAGAAACACAACATAAATTGATCACTGTGTTATGTTCCCTTTTGTACAGTCTATAATATTTATAATTATTTAACAAACAGTCCTTTCTAATAAATACATTTCTGACAAAAAAAATGCCTCTAAATAAAGCATGAATTGCATGATCAAGGTTAGCTCTTAATTTAACAAACAGAATATTTAAATTCCTTCTAAAAATGTATTTAGTTTTTAAATCTCCTTAATGGACTATTAACTTTGAGGCAATCTTTTTCTAATTTCTAAAAAATATTTGTACTAGAACACTTGGCAAAAATATATTTTTGTTCACTCTATTCTAAATCTATCCAAACAATTGAAAAGTTTATACTAAATTCCTTCATTAATGAAATATATAACCTTGACATATTCTTGGTAAACAGCGAGACTAGTAACTTCTGCTACTAAAAAGAGCATTTACAGAATAATAGCGACTACTACTTACTTTTACAGTTATCGTTAGGATAGATTTTGAATAAACTATACTGTAATAGTAAAATTACGTTCGATGTACCAGGAGAATAACTTTCATCATCGTAACAATATTTTATAAGTTTTCTGTTTAGTTTCCAACTTCTAAAAATGTATTACACTTTATGCCTAAATTTTTTACTTAATTTTCGAAAACTTAATCACTTTTCTTTTCTTTTAATTTGGTTGGTTTGTAATAATATGCAGCAAACATTATGGAAGAACTTAAACAAACATTAACGATGAAATTTAATAGCAAAGAGACATCTGCAGAATCCATAAAAATTGTGAATACTCGAGCTGAAATAAATAAATCGTGATAAAATACATACACAGATATTTTTATGGGTTTTGTTTCTTCTAGAATTGATTTGTAATAAATCTGAATTAAAATGGGTATAGAGTATTCCAAAAGATATAGTGCGTTTATGACTTTGACTACTTAAGTATTTCACAACGGGTCATCAGTCATAAAAATCCACAAATACAAGTAGTGGCACGTGTCAGAGATGATTGGGTAAACCAAGAACCGTATTGAAACAATTTATTTTTATAACATTTTAGTTTAAAAGTATTGTCGAAAGTAAAACTTATCTCAATACGACCCTGTGTCAATGTTAGAAAAGGTCTTTACAGGGAAGCAGATTTATGACACCCTGCTGTGACGAACTTGTAAAATTTACTGGAAGCTAAGTAGCAATTAAGTCATAAACGCACTATATCTTTTGGAATACTATAATAAATTTAAAAATTGTAGATCTTGTAATTTTAAGCGAAGATAAGTTCCTAAACCTAACCTCAGAAAGCAATACAAAAACAAGAGATTGGCTTTGCACTCCATCAAAATATGTAGTGCTCGAAGGGCAAGCGGCAAAAGCTCCAGTAAAAAGAACACAAATTATTTGTTACCTGAGCAGCTCCAAGTAACTCTGGCAGTAAAAAAAAAAAAGCCCCTATAGATTACACTAGAGTCCCTCAATGTAACAGCTGAGGTACTCTAGTCTAGCCAACATAAAGTCTGGCAATTATTATTATTACTACCTTTACAAGCAAATAATAAAAATCTAGATTTGTTCATCTAAATTCTAAAGCCGTTTTGTATACTGCAAAATATAAATACTTACTGAGGTTTGTAAATGCTGAAATAAACCATGTTAAAATACTAATACATTCTGAATCTTTCGATCTTAATATCTCAAGCAGCTGTATCACTTTTGACGATGCTCCAATAGGAGTACATAATGGCTGTAAGATTATTATTTAATCGAAGCATTACACTGCATTTATAATAGAAACATACCACAAGAAATGTTAATAATTCTCTTGGTAAAATTCCAAATAAAAATCCTCCTGCTATAGAAAAATAAATTCCAGATCCTATTACGCTTCCAGCACCCATAAGTTGTTTATAGTGTAATACACATAGAATTAATATTAGTTCTTGAACAAGTATTATTGGATATTCTAGATAAGTTAAAAGGGCGTAACCATTACGTACGTTATATGAAAACATAATCGTATAACTAAAATAATTAAAAAGATCATTTAGCAGCATGATTATACATTAAACGATTTTTTGTAAATTATTTTAATATTTTCGAGTCAATCTTTACCTCGATAACTCCATGAGCAGACCCATCATATTAATGCCTGTTGCGTTTTTAACTTTTAAGATACTTATTATTTGCGGAATTTTTAAAATAAAACATGATGAAATTGTAATGATACTTAAAAAATCAGAAAATAACTGAACATAAGTATATTCGTCTTTTAAAAGGACCATTTTCCCAAGAAGAAAAACCTCACTCGTAAAACTTAACCTATTCACCTTGGAACATTTTTGAAATGAATTTTGAACTTTCCCTTTGTACTAATCAGCTATTATAAGAATAATAGTACTTTGAGTTACGTAAATAAACGGACTAGGGGAGCAGCATAGCGGCAGTAGTGAACAATAATGAAATTGAAAAATTTTAAATTTTATTTTTGTAACCAAATGCTAATACCGTGCGATCAAATAAAAAACGGGCGAGTAGACCATGCAATTATATTTAAATAATTTATGTATTTTTGAAGATGCATATCACGATGAAATTAATGAAATAATGAAACTCCATAGAAAAACTGCTACTACAAACAAAGCTTGATTTAATAAAAAAAATGGCATCTTTAAGTAAACTGTTAAACAAATGCTTCACTGCCGGTAAGATAAGGTTATTATGTTATTACTTATTACCAAATACAACAATGAAAAGATTTGTTGGTGTCCAGATGATACTTATAGCTTTGGCAATATCATTAAAAAGCAGAAGCCCTACACCACCAACAATCATCCTTCATAAGAATTTATTACATTGCACAATTAGATTAAAAATTGTCATAAAATAGTTCCAAACTAAAATCTCAAATAAACAGATATTCAGTAAACAATGATTGAAAATCAGAAATGTATTGTACTTGCAGGGCTCACAATAGATTTTCACAAAAAAAAAGTAGCTAAAAAAGGGACTAGAAATTGCAAAAATGTGACCAGACCGCTTTCAACCGCAAACATTTATTTATGTCTCTTGTTGCTTAAATAACACCTTAATTTTTTTTAAAAAACATTCATTATTCCACTTGTTCTCTTTTCTACTTTGGTCTTAATATTCATATATTTTTTCAATCCTTTTTCCTCATTTTCTGTCAGTTCTTGAAAAATCTCAAAAACTTGAAGTTACAATGCAAGATGGAATTTACAGAATTTACTCAATTTACAGTTACAAATAATAAACAACAAAATGGCACAATAGATGCATGCATGCCTGATTTCAGTCTTTCTTGAAGCTTGTTAAGTCTTCACATTTTTTTGCAGCTTTTGTTTCATTAGCGCCCAAAATTTTTTGTTCAGCCAATTTTTTGCAGTTTGGGGGATTCAGTGTTTTAATCATCAAATGGACTGTTATGTTTGCAATACCAGTCTACCATCGAAGAAGCGTAATAGCACGAAGCTAAATAATATTTGTCCTTTATGCATTTGAATAAGAGGCAACAATCATTTTATAGACATTCCTTATGGGAAATATTGGCATTCAGATTCTGTTGGGTGAAAAATGGAGTCGCTTCTATAGTACCACACTGATAAATGGCCTGTCATACCATTTTATCTTCTTTCCAGAATTTCAACAAAATATTGACTTTTCTGAATTGGGTACATTTGTTCTTATCTCTACAGTGTAAAACTGAAGCCCCAGTAAAATTTTCTAGTCAAGTTTGACATGTTTCTTAGTACCATACTTATGGAAGTTCGACATGTTTGTGCACAGTCACATATAGATATGTCCTTTTTAACCGCAAATCTTCTTATATAAATCTGGTTGTGTAGCACCAGGTTTTCTTCTTTTAAAGTGCAAATTGCATTTTGGACCTTACGAACACTAATACTTTCCTCTTTCGCTAATTTTCTCATCGACACACCTCAGCCCAGGGATGGAAATGTAGTAGAAAATTAGATTTTACGTTACTACATTTACTACGTCATAAATTGAAATCGTTGCAAATGACTAGTAAGTGTAGTGAATTATAAATTGGCGTAATAAATTATGTGATTGGTTAAATTTTGAGGTCACCGATATTTAAAAGCAAGCAAAAATAAAATAAACATAACCTAACAGCTTGAACTAACACTACAAAAGACATCAACCACATACAGTTGCTCAACGTGCAAGTCGAACAATTAAATATAAATAGATTTTCTCTAAAAATTACAACAAAGATTTTGCCTGAGAAATAAAATTATCATACTTATGGATCAATAAAGGAGCCAGCATTAGATTTTTTTGAAAATAACAAAATTAATTTTCTTTAGTCATAATCATTATAGAATATCAAAGAAATGATAGCAAATTTAACATCAAAATGAAACTCGGATGGTTTCGATAGCTTGTCTTATCTAGCCGGCGTGCACGGCACATTTTCGATAATGTTGAAAATTTTAGTTCAAATTTGGTTTCTACTACAAACCGTCTATATTAGTGTAGTTTTACAAAAATAGGAAGACAACGTGGTCAAACGTCTATCTAACTAAGAGAATTGGTTCTGAAGCATCACAATAACGGTAAAACAGTTAGGGAAATTGGAGAAATAGTTGATCGTAGTCACTCTACAGTTCGTGATATCATAAGCCGGTTTACGAAATTTAATATTATAGCAAATAAACCAAAAAAGAGTGCGCGAAAAATATTTAATGAAGCGGACGAAAGATGGATCATAAGCCAAATAACGAAAAATCCATAATTGAGTGCTCCCAAACTGGCGGTCGAAGTAGAAAAACATCTTGGTAAAAAAGCACACCCAAAACTATAAGGATTATTTTAAGGAAACATCAATTTAATGGACGAGTTGTCCGAAAACAGCCATAGATTAGTAAAACAAATAGAATTAAAAGATTGAAGTTTGCTAAGGAGCACTCAAATAAAGATTTTTCCTTTTGGAATCGGATGTTATTCACTGATGAAAGTAAAATTAATATTTTTGGGTCTGACAGTAGCACCTACATCTGGAGGAAAGCAAATGAAGAGTTGCGGCGGCAGAATTTAAAGCCGACCGTCAAACACGATGGAGGATCGGTAATGGTATGGGGCTGCATGTCAGCTGCTGGTCCTGGAAAATTACAAATAATTGATGGAATAATGAATAAGGACGTGAATTTAGAAATTTTAAAAAAGAATCTTCACGAAAGCGTACAAAAATTAGGAATCAGTGATGATTTTTATTTTTATCAGGACAACGATCCAAAACATAAGGCTTATAAAATACGGTCTTGGTTGCTTTATAATTGCCGGCATGTCTGGGAAACACCTCCACAGTCTCCTGATATTATTGCTATAGAAAATCTATGGAGCTATTTGAAAACACAGGTGCGGAAACACACTATTTCTTCAAGAACATACCTAAAAAGAGTAATTCTTGAAGAATGGAAAAAGATACCTCCTGCCTTATGTGAGAAAATAGTTAGATCAATGCCCAAAAGATTAGAAAGTGTCAAAAAGAGTAAAGGCCTTCCCACAAAGTATTGATTTTAAAATAATTAATTGTTATATAAGTTTTAATTATAATTTCTGTGATTGTCCGAGTTTTAATTTGATATTAAGTTTGTATTTAATTTAGAATTAATTATTTTTTTGCTTTATTTTTTGAATTTATTGATTTTTCTTTTATTAAATGTATACAGTAAACTGCCATTTAATAGAGTATCTACTTTATTTCAATTTATTGTAATATTATTTTTTAATTTATTAATAATTATACATTTTCATAACAGCGTCCGAGTTTCACTTTGAGCAACTGTATACTATTCTTGTTTATTAGTATATGCTTTAACTATGAATTTAAACAAGTGCAATTCTGAAAATGAATCTGGTCAGGTATTTTTGTATACCTATCCTATCCATCTGAAATTCTTCAGTTTTTAATTTTTATATTAAAGAAAAATTATGTAGTAAATTCAATGAAAAATTATGTAGTAAATTTCATTTTCTACTATAGTAAATTATGTAGTAAAAGTAACATTTACTACATCCTCATCCCTGCTTCAGCCACTACAGTATTTGGACACAATTGAATTTCATTTTTCCACTGACAAACCCTTCATCTTCTTATTAATGTGTAAATGTTGACATTTGATGACAAAATGTTATTGTTTAGATAGTAAGCAACAATTGTCAATTTGCAGCTGATTAAAACAGTCAAAGCCTCCTTTCTATATTGACTTGAAGATGTACCTATAATCAACAATAGTCCTCAATTCAAATAAATTCTCGACTTATATGTAAATTAGTACGAGAGTGATTGTAATCTACAAAAAAAAAGTAGCAAAAGTAACTACATTCATAGATTAGTGACAAAAAAGTGACTATCTGTGGTATTAACACTTGATTAGTAACTTACAACTTTGCTATGTATGCACCAATATGATTTCTAGGTTATATTTATAGTGTTTACACTTTTTTTGAAGAAGTAAGAACAGCTCGAAATTATCCAGAATCACAAATAAACAAGTTTTGCATAATTTGACATTTCTAAATTAATGAACAAACCTATAATAGCAACAAAATCTTCCAGATAGAAGTTCATTCTATAAAATATGATAGTATTCACAATCTTAAGAGATTCAGCTACAATTATTATGCTTTTATCCAATATTGTGGTTCGATATATCCTTAAATATTTTACATTTGTTCCAGAGAATTTTATAAGAACAAAAACACAAACAGTTACTTTTATAACATTTATTATTACACATACACACTTACTTGGACTAATATATTAGTCATTATTACCTATACATTATTATGAAAACGGAAACCCAACGTTTTATCACACAACCTACACATAATGCTAGATCAAAATCGAGTACTTTTGTGTTTCTTTTTTAGTAAGATCTAAGAATGATATTATACAGAAAATAATAATGAACAAAACAGCTTAATCTACTACCACATACAAACTTAAAAACTAGTCATATAAAATTTTGAACACTAAGTCACCTACAGAATGGCAACTATTGAATTTACATAAAAATTTAGATATTGTTCAAAGTCAAGGAATGTTAATAAACAAAAAATCAATATAATCTTTCTTTAAATGCAAATTATTAAGTTTGGCAGAAAATTGGCTCTCTTTAATAGCCACTCTCAAGTGTACTTTCAATTTTTTTCATCAAATTGGTTAAAATACATAGAATATTTATCACTCTAAATTATATTTGTATCTAAATGTGCATTTTTTATATAAAAAGGGGAATACATTCTTAAAAGCAAATCTAAAATAAAAACAAATCTCCCAATATATGAAAAAGCCAATCATTAGCTTGACTAAAAGATTCAACTATAATAAAAGCTAAAGAAATCTAAGATATTCAAAAAATAAAATTATAATTTAAACAATAATTTATAATAATAAGGTTATATCAAGTACCACGTGTATATGTGTGAAGAATACATACATATATCAACATTCAACTTACGAACACTAAAACAGCCAATCTGCAAAATAAGATTACATTTAATAATTTGTTATCATAATACTAATACAAAATAAAACTACCTCGATTATCTCTTATTTAGTTGTTGAGTAATTCTGTAATAACACGTGTAAGATCATTATTATAACGTGCTAAGAGTGTTTTATTTAGATTTAGGTCCCAGAAACCCATTTCGTGAAGTTTTCGTAAAGCTCTTTCATTTGGTGAATACAAACTTTCATCATCCCACTGTTCCTGTAACTTAAAATGCATTTATGATTTTGTTAAAATTATTTTAATTACAAATCAACCAACCTGTTCCTGCTGTTGCCTGACAGGGGGTGAAAACATATTTATAACTGAACGTGCTGTATTGATTGCTGATGAAGCAACATTAACTGCTCCAGAAACCAATGTATTAGGCAATACGGTTACAGGAGATGTTCGTTTGCACGTATCAATAGGAATAGCTGCATGTAGAGGGTGCATAGGCTGTATAGGCGATGATGCTTTTGTAGCTGCAGTATTCATAGGTATATCATGAGATTCGTTCATTACTTCATTTGTTTCAACCTCTTGAGAAGGAATACGTGATGTATTGTGGTGAGGTTCACGACAATCAAAGTATAAGTGGGGATATTTATTTAAGACCTTATTTTCTATCAATGGTTGGGAAAGGGCGGCAGCATACCATGAAGCAGGATAAGGATAATAGTGTGAATATGGGTAGGAATAACTATAACCAAATATATTTTCTGTATTTGCAGCTGGGGTCACTACTGGGGAAGAACAATAACCATATTGATAAAACTGTCCAGATGGATGGGAAGAGGAAGAAGTTAGAGTGTCGTTGAAAACATGAGAACTTTGATTAGTTGCATTGTTACTTATATGTGATTCTGTTGGTAAACTTCCTGCAAATGATTTTGGTGTGGGGAATACCTCAAAACCTGGAATATTCGATGGAAACATGAACACGCGCGACGAATTCATACAAGAACTTTCACCATTTTCTAAAGGGCATTCCGCGTTGGTATTCTTAATAGTATTTGAGATTGAGTCCTGCTGTTCATGTCCATTTATTTGAGATTCTTCAGAGTTACGGATGGTAGAATTATCTAGTAATATTACATCCTTATTTTCTTCTTTTGGCATAATTATAGAAGGCGTAGTTGAAGTATTAATTGTTGGTGCAAGAGAATCTATAGTTGGAGTGGGCGAGCTAGCAGTTAAAGGCAGCATATTTAGTAATACAGGAGAAGGAGTTGGCGCTTCTTCTGCTGTAGCCAGATAGTCAGCACGTAGTAAATATTTTGGTACTGCAATCTTTTGACCATCAACATTAACATATGCATAACCTAAATCATTAATGCTTTGAACTTCTTCCTTTTTAAAATTTTGTTCATTGTCATTCTTATTAACAGTATCTACTGTATCAGCTGCATTGTCAATTTTTTCTAATTTAATATTGCTGCACACGGGAATACACAAATTTCCACTGCTCAACTTCTTTTCTTCCATGTCTGTTTTTTCATCAACATCCAAACATTCAGACATGATAGGAACAACAACAAATTCATCGCTTGGCGAATGTGCTGACGAATTACTATCAGCAATAGAAATAATACTCTGATTATCACTATCAGAGCTACTATTAGAATCGTACAGTTTTAGATCTTCCAAATCTGCAGCAGTCACATTAATTTCATCATATTTCGTCATCAAATTATCTGCTGTATTTACTTTCTTATTTTCACTTTTAATTTCATTTATCTTTGCCTTCAAGCCATCTTCCTGTAAGTCTTCTCTAACAGACAATGAACAAAACTTATTCAATTCTGCACCATCAATATTTGGGGTTTCAAATTCTTTGTTTTCCTTGGTATCCAACTTCTTTGGAGTTGAAGTCCAATTGCGTAAAAGTACACTTTGCTCAGTTTCTGATGTTAAAATATCAATAGGTGGTGATGAAAGTTTAACAGGAGGTGGATCCACAATAACTCTGCAGCCAAGCCAATGACCGAATCTTCGTCCGTCATGGTAAAAATGCCAGTAGCTTTCATAATTACCTGCTTTTTCTATATCAAAAAGAATGGTTATTAGAAATTTTAAAATTAATCTAAAAACAGCACCTACTAGGTATTTCTAGATAAATAGAAACAACTCCTTTTTCACCAGGGCTCAAAGGTGGGCACGGTACTGATTTTTCCAATGGCTTTAATGCTTCAGAACCCCAGGCATAACGAAGTTCAGTCTATAAAAAATGAATGTTATTATTTAAGGGGTTAAAGAACACACCTTAAAAATTAACTTACGTTTTCAGTCCATTGCAAATCACCAGTATTAACAATATGCCATTCCTGCTGGTAAGTTTCACCACCAGCCATGTGTGGAATTACTAATTCATGCTGACCCATAGGCGAGGCATCCATAAGTAATTCTGTATCGCTTAAAGGCAAACCAATAGGACGGCTTTTGCTACTACCACTGCTACGATTATCTTCGTCATTGGAACGCATCAATGCTAGTTTCTTCTCTTTTATTTTCATTGTCTTTTGTTCCAATTTTTCTAATTTACAATCGAGCTTGCGTTCTAACTTCAGGGACTTTATTAAAGACCTGTGACTAAAATAGTTGTGTATAAGTAAGTTTTTTTTTTTTAAAATAACTTGGGATATCCAGCAACAATATAATTTTATCCAAACAATGATGATATTTTTCTTAATGTGTAGTGTGTCCCAAATTCAAGGCTCACCATTGGAATCTTGGAAATCATAAGAGCTATGAAGTCGGTTAAATCATAAAAAAGTTGCCTATTTTGGAGATCAATTTACTGATGTCTTTGTTTTTTCAAAAAAATCCTCAACTTACTGGGTATTTGCAAAAATGAAAATAACCAATTTTCTTCAAAGTGGAATATTTCAGAAATGAGCAACGATAGAAAAGAATTACAAAGAGAGGGTTTCAGAGAATTTACTCTCAAATAAGTAAAAAAAAAATAATTTTCGCGATTGTCTTTTACTGCAGCAGTGAACCATCAACACAATTTTTTTTTAAATGAAATGCCTACTTCTACTTGATTTTCATATTGCTGAATAGCGCATTTTAAATGCTTTTCAGTGATGTAAGAATTGATATAGTTATTCTTTTGTTTTACCAAGTTATGAAGTGAAAACCTTTTTTTTTTTCTGGAACATTGTAGTGTGCTATGAGTAATCATGCCATTAACACAAATGGCAACTGTGGCAGTAGAACAAAATAGTAGGTTTGTTTCATCGAAGCAGTTTTGAACGGTCATGGAATTCCTTTGAAATAATTCATTATTGTTTTATGCGCGCTAGCAAAGAACATTGCAGACCAGTTCCTACAAAATTCGTTGATGAAACAGGTTAAGAATCGTTTAGTACATTTTTGTGTTTGGCTGTTGTTTGACATCTAACTTCATGTCAATCAGCCAATCTACGCCTAAGCTAAAAAGAAAATTTTTTCATGATTTGATCTTTTGATTATTAATATACAAAATGAGAGATTTTAGCGATGATGATAATGATTTTTTAAACAATAATTCTAGTGAGGATTTCACTGAATTTCATAATTTTAATTCAACATCGTCGCAAAAATATTCACATACGTAAACTAATTTTATTTTCCAACTTTACAACTTGTTAACGCATGTTTTTTAAAAACAAAGAAAGTTAGGTTAGAAGAAATTACTACACTTCGTCAATATTTGACACCGTTCTTGCTAGTAACAACTTATGACCAATAACTATTTTGAACTGTTTGGAACGGTTCAATTGCCGTTCTAACATTTGATGAAACAAACTTTTTTTTATTGCACATGCAATCTGCCCGAGAACGGTTCCAAACTTGTTGATGAAACGAACCTAGTATAAAAGAAAAATATTATGAAGACCTGGTTCCTGATTCAGGGTTCAGACCTTTACATTGTAAATCAAATTCCCTGACATTCTTCTAAAGATTTTATGTAGAGTCGATTTCATATCAATCCAAGGCGAATTCTGTTTTTATCACTTTGGAAAGTTTTCAATTTAATCGCAAGACAATATTCTGTTTCATATACAAATTTAGCATAAGTAATAAGTGATAACAACTGGCTAGCATTCTGACAAGTGTTACCTTTTTCAAATGAAGTGTGAAACAGAATTGCATCTAGTTTGATAATCAAGATTTTTTGAAGTGATAAAAACAAAATAGGTCAGTCAGTAATTATAATGTCGCCATCATAATTTAGTGATCTTTGAGAATATAATCGTTACCAAACACCACTGAATTTTGTTTTACCTGCTGTGATCCTTACTTTTCCAGAAATTGTGGCTGCATTAAGAACGCTCAGCAGCTGAGATTCTAACTGCTTAAGCAAGTTTTCTCAATGGACAAGCTGACACTGCTAAGAAAAATGCTGAAAGATTTTACTCAGCATCTAGATTTTAGACAGTTTGTCAGTGCTGTCAGAAATGGTAGAGGAGGCAGTTTTCTAACCTCAAATTTGAATTATTGAAATTAAACAAAGCCAGTATTTTCTTTCTTTTTCTCTTGTTGTCTAGAGTAGAGATAAGATTGTCAAATTAAATGAGAAGCAATGCCAAATGTAAAAATTGAAGATCATGAAGCCAGCCTGTATCTTCCGAAAGAATTGACCGAATTTAAAAATCCAAATGGGACAATATGAAGAATTGAAAGGCCTTTCTAATGATGTGTCACTTGAACCCCCTTCACATTAAGAATTTTTGAGGAGTTGACGCCTTCCCCTAGACAATTGAAGTTTAGGGTTCGAATTGTATGTCAAAAAATATTCCTCTCCCAATACAAATCAACATGTTTTTGTGTTTTTTCGAAAAATTATTTTCGTGGGAGTTACTCAGTCTGTTTCGTTTTCGTTGGGCCACCCTGTATAATACTAAACAACCCCTTAACATGTTCATGCTATCATTTAGACATGATGAGAATGTCAATAAAATATTTGCGATTTTTGACATATTAGGAGTCCAAGTCCAGATCTTGCCATTAAGAAAATCCAGGCTTGTGCCCCAATGCAAAAGATGCCTAGCTTATGGTCACACTCAAACATATTGCACTAAGGAACCACATTGCGTTAGATGTACTGGTAACTAGAGAGTATGCATGGTAGCAAAAGAAATGCAAAAGTTAAAAGATAAATGGAACAAGGTCACTTATCTAAATAATCACAAAGGACCCAACAACAGGAACTAACATCCAAAACAAATGAAGACAAAAAGACCTACAGTCAATCCGTTGCTGGTAAGTTAAAAATTAAAACTACTAACCAGAAAATGAGATTAACCATTGTGGGAACTCTCCAACAAATACTAGACAGATTAACAAAAATAGACGAGCGCATTACTAGATTAGAATATAGCAACAAAGGAGCTATCCCTAAGAACTATAATGTCAAGTAGTCTGCAGCTAATGGAAAGGAATGCCAATGGACTACTGCAACACCAACAAGAATTGCAGACAGTCCTAGATATAAAAAAAAATTGACACTTGTCCCTAGAACCAATGGTAACAATTGCCTTAAAGAAATTAGAAAACTTATCTTGGAAAATAGAAGACTCGTAAAGCTCTGGCAGTGTACTACAGCTCCATCTGATAAAACCAAACTAAACAAGGCTACTCAACAACTCTAAAGAGAAACTCAAAGAATCAAAGATGAATTGGTTAGTGACTATCTAAGAGAACTAACAAATAATAGCAAAACTGATTATTATTTCTGGAGAGTCACTAAAAGATTAAAAAAAAACCAACTTTGCAAAATCCCCCAATAAAAAATTCAGATGGGAGTTGGACAAAACGCAACTTACAGATGGTCAATAAATTTGCTGAATAACAAGTGTTTCCTAAAAATCTGGACTGATATTCTATTTAAAATTAAAATTAAAATATGCTTTCTATTACTCCTTTTTACCGGATAACATCAATCCTTTTCTTAGTGGACTCTGCTAGCCTTCGTATAACATCTTGGTCAATTTTTCCTCAACAGTACTTAATACGACTAATTAGCTGGTCAACATCTGCAGCTCGCCAGCCTTTGTTATACACCTTTCCTTTCAAAAGTGACCAAAAGTCTTCGATCAGACAAGCTTCAAGATAGTTAACAGGATTGATTGTGCTCCTTTTGGATAAACTTGATGTTTTCATTCCTCAAACTATCGGTCACAATCTTGGCGTAATGCAAGCTAGCAAGATCAGGCCAAAACACATACTCGTTTTCTTTATAATTTTTACGAATATAAGGAATCAGTCTATGCCGAATACAATCATTTAAACAGGTTGAAGAGTTGATTGCAAAACCACATTTGCGAATCAAGAGAGAACTCGTTCCTTTAGGGCCGATGGCTATCCAAACGAGAACTTTTCCTTCAAATTTTGCTTTTGTTGCAATTTTACATCAGCAGGGGTGAAAGAAACATTACTGGAGTAAAATCCATCGTTCCCCTTAATAGTCGAGTGTGATAAAGTAAAATACGACTCCTCATCCAAAATGAAATCATGATGGTGAAATTTGCACAACAAGCGATTGCATTTTGGCTTTGCAAGAGCAATTTGTTTATCTTACCGCTTTGGTAGAGTTTGTTTTTTACGCTACCTTAAATTCGTCTTTTTCTTAAGTGTTTTACATAAATAACCAGGACTTACTGTCATATTTTCTTGTGGCTGTACATAGTGAAATAGAGTCAGTGTTTTCAAAGAGATTTTCAATTTGCCTAGTTTTTGTGATGTAATTTTTACAGCTATGTGACCCGAACCATTTCTTCTATCAACAGTCAATCCCTTCTCAAAACGTTGGAT
>VTPC01001175.1:9725-35643 GCA_011009095.1 Ignelater luminosus
ATTGTCAAGTCCATAACTCTTATTAAATGCAACTCATAACTCTCTGTTTTCTATAACTTAGAAACAAAAATTTTATTTGTTTTTTCCTAAAAAGTTACCTGTTGAAACAAAGAAAGTTACAATAGAATGATTATGTGTATGTATACCATATTATGTTAAAGATTGATTATTAGTTTTCATTTTGTTTGCAAATACTTAATGGGTAAAGAGAATGTATTTGAGATAAGTGTTAGATGCGGTAAATCTTCCATCAAGATAAAAATAGTGCAAAAGGAAACTTAGTAAATCAGGTGGATACTATTTTATTTATACCTGTACACCTGCCTGACTATGCACGTGTCCGGCTATACCACCAGCATCTATAAATAAGTAATAGTATTCGATAGTACGTGTAGGATTGATTTCATTAGCTTATAAATGAAAGTGCAAATGAACCTTGATGAACTACCTATGTTATGATTTTTTTAAGTAATGGTTTATGAAAGCTTATTAATGTTAATAAAATTAGATTTATAATATGAAACTTCAAAATAAAAATTGAAGTTGCTTTGTCCGCTACAAGTACACAGACAGAGACTTATTAAACAGAAATTATTGTAGGTATTATTATTGTTATGTTGTATTGTTCTACCCATCATTAGTTGTTCCTGTTATTACTGCAAAAGCGAATCAAAATTATCACCAGCCACAAAACCCCGAAAATACATTTCGTAAATAAGAGGAATAATAGAAACATATTCCAATTTCAGTAGAATAAATGCAATTTGAAAACAACGAACTTTACATACATGGACTTTGTATTAGTTAATAGACAGAACTGAAGCTTGTATTCTCTCATGCTCGAAATGTTATATTATAAATTTAATTATCAGCTTAAATTAATTATTTTCAGAGCGTAAACTCGCATAATATATATCAAAATTATTACTTATTTTAGTTTCACAATAATCTGCTTTTAAAATGTTTATTGACTGGCATATTTTACTGATGATTTTCACCAAAGGTATACACATCAGTTTCACAAAATTATCAACACTCACAATCAGTATTAGATAACACAGTTACTACTACCACGAAAAGCTTGATTAAGTTACAAGTCAATTAAACACTGCATTATCACAAAATAAATGACTGAGGTAGAAATATTAGAATTTTTGTTGGGGTAGATTCTACTCATTTAAATGAAAAATTAAGATGGAAAGAATGTTAAAGATCGGTCAAAATATGATTACTCAAAATGGTAGTTCAAAAGTGTTTTATGAAAGTCTAGGCTGCTATTCTCAGTGCCCTAATTTTATCATTTCGTATTCTATCACGTCTTGGAACTCCTTTCATAGTTGGAATAAATTTTATCTCATTTGTGTGGATTTTCCGAGATTGTTTGTCAAGACCCAGCTCTTCCAGCCAAGAGTGAGGGTTGTGTATAAATACTGCTATAATATCCCTAAGTTTGTCTTCCTAGAAATTCATTTCTTTTTTATCAATGTATTTCTTAATACTCCAAAAGTTTTATTACTAGCAGCGATCCTCACTTCTACTTCTTCACTTTCTTCTACATGTTGATTTATTATTACTCTAAGGTATTTGAATGAAGTTACTTGTTTCACTGTTTCATCTTTATTAAATATATTGATCTTCCGGTGTTCTCTAACAATTACCATAACTTTAGTTTTCTGAATTCTAGTTTTTTTCTTACATAAATCTTTTTTGTTTGGTATGTGTGTTTACCGCTTTTAATAGAACTAATCTTGCTGTGCGGTCAAAAATCTTAATAAATCACACGTAGATTCTTTTATCATGTATTATAGTTTTTTTCTATTAGCTGTTTCATAATGAGAATTAGAACTTGCGTTCTCCTACTTTTCCTAAATCTACATTGTTCTTCATTTATCTTCTTCATCCTTTTAAAAAATAGTAAAAATAACTGCTAATTCCTAACCTTCAGGTATTTTCTTACTTATCCAAATTTTATTCAGAAGCTTAACGATGTTTTTTTTCCTTTGCCTCCTAAATATTTTATCATCTCTGGTGAGATCATACTGTGCCCTTCTTCTTTCCCAGTCTCAGTCTCTCTAGTACATAATCTAGTTCTTTTTCTCTTATGCATTCTTCATCTTCCTGTTCTCTTCTTGATATTTCTGCCCTGTTATGTATTATTTACAATTCCTCGTTTTGTCTGTTGCTTTCCAGTAGGTCTTCAAAGTGTTCTTTCCAGCGTTCCAGAATTTTTCTTCTTCGTTTAAAACACTTCCATTGTTATTTATATTATTTACCATCATTAGTTTTTTATTCTTCATTGTTTTAATAGCACGGTAAAATAATTTTTGATTTGTTTTAAAATAATTTTCCATTTCTTCTTCGAACTCCTCCCATGACTTTGTTTTGATTGCCTTAATTAGTCCTTTTACCACTCCTCTCTGAATTTTATAGACCTTATAAGATTTTTCTTTTTCAGTAGTTGTAGCTTTTTTTCCACAACTTTTTCTTTTCTTTCAGTGCACTTTTTATTCCGTTGAGCTACCACGACGTCCGTTACTGATTGTGCTTTTTTGCGTATATTTCTCTTATAACTATTTTATAATTAATTATTATTAGTTCCTATTCACTGCTGATTTGATCAAAGTAGAGTGTATTGATATGAATCTACCAATTTTGATGTTATTCGTTTATTTAATGTGTAATTATATCAAACTTTTTGCCCTTACCCGGTATAATTAAGCAAATCCCGTTTGTTTTCAGTTTTAGGAAGATTTTTAGTTTGTAATGTGATTTTACGGAAATTCTAACTAAATGAATTTATTATACTATGATAATATTGGCATAAAGACGTTTATACCGCTTTTTCCTGAGAGTATCTCAATACCAGGTATTCGAAATCTTCTAAAACTTAGAAAGAATAAAACATTGCTTTTTAAACTAAACTAAATTATTATTATTATCTAGTCTTTTTTACTGTATCACGATATTACCAAAAATTTAAATTTTCTCGTTATATAAGAGCGGTTTTAGAGCAGAAAATTGAATCTCATAAAGACAAAGCAAATACCATGTTAAGAATGGAATTTTCACACTTTCTCGCATTCTCTCATTTTATCTTGAAATTTTTGTTTAGATCTGAGGTAAATAATTGACTAGTCCTCTTCTTTTCAACTAAATCCGAATATTTGTTAAGTCAGTTGGAAACACTGAGGATAACCGTAATAAGTTATAATTTCTCGGCGAATTATTTTCAATAGTCAGGTCTCCCAAAAGTTAATTCAAGTTTCTACAACAGTACCCACGCAGAAAATATTATTTACAAAACATTTCATTTATTGCAAATTTCTACCTTTTTTATTATGTTTCTTTCTTAATAATAAACGAATCTGGTATTTATGTTAATGCAATGCCATTAAGGAAGAGTGGCGAAAAAAGAAAATGTATTAGTGACAACGACTACAGGATTAGTCTATAAATACTTAGTACAGTTAATTAATGCTCTAGTTGATTTAACGTTTATTCTTTTAGATAATATAAATAATCAAACCTTAATGCTTTTTCGGCACGAATAAACTGACAATACTTGTATGCATCTCATTTCTAAAAAACAACCATTAAAAAACGAAAGTAAATTCTTACCTACTGGGTGTTTCTAAGAGACGTTCCGTCATGGGAAGAGATTCTGCCTCAAGCGGTCCCCTCCTGAAACAAAGGTAGTTGATATTTTCCAGCCAACTGTACAAACATAATCTCGCCATTCACATTTTACTCAATACACACATCCATACACACGTACCTCTTCAGTTTGATGCGGATTTCCATTTAGAGACAAATGCGCTAAACTAAAGTGGAAAACAGCGAATTAAAAACCCGAGACTAAATTAGATAATAAATTATACAGCGTGAAATGTGAGATCGAGCTGGTTGTGGTAGAGCGACAGCGCGGCAGGTGCTGTGGATAATCCCCAACTTCTGCGACGGTTTGTTCTGTTACTCCCTCACTGAAACGTACGCTGAAATAACGACTTCAACGTTTTGCACAAAAATCGAATTTAAAATTCGTTAAGACCAATTATTTAAAAATTAAATGGAATTGCGATTTCCTCGAACAAAGGTACAAACAACTAAAGGTACTCTCGGTGATTAAAATTTAATTGCTATTAAATTCTCCACTGGAAACTCTTATAAACTTTTCTCTTATACTTCTGGGTAGTTTAATTATAGTAAATTAAAAAGCGAAAAAGCTAATCTAAATTTAGCATGTAACAAGTACTATAAAATAAAATAGCAAACCCAAAAACTACAAAAAACAAAACATCAAACATCAAATGTAATTTAAAGCCCTTTATTGTCAAAAGGAATTCAAAATAATTTCTTCGTAAGAGAAACTTAATTTTAATAAAACTAACAAGCAAAAGGAATTTCATCTACAAGCAAAATCAAAACCTCTGAGAACGTCTTCCTGCATTACAATTACAGCCACGTTCTTCTTTAAGCAGCAAAAAGATCAAATCTCTGGTTATTTTCATTATTTATTATTTTCGACACCAAATTAAATAAAATATTTATAAAGGTCATAAATTATTTCGAAATTCAACAGAAATGAAATTGAATCCCGCAAAGCAATAAAACTAACTACAAAGCTAAAAACAGGCGTTGTTTCATCAATTAAAATTGAAAATTAAATTACATTTTTTGCAATATCATTGAAACTCGAATTATAAGCAATTTATTCTTGAAAAAGGGCAAATTTGTTCCGAGGTCTTAAAATTAGCTTTTAGTAATATTGTTTTGGCTTCTACGCATATGTAAAATGACAATCAGATCACAAATCTTTTTCAATTTGCTTTTGAATTCAACAAAGGTAAAATGAAACAAGATATTGCCGGAAACCTCATACAATGTTGCTAAACATTATACTTTTAGTTAAAAGATATCAATTTAAATAAATCAGGTTTAATTACTAATTGAAATAATTAAGTGAAGCTTATTCGTATAGCGATTGTTTAAAATTGAAAGTTTCTACGACTTCGTTGCTGTTACAGAATTATATTTTACTGTCGTCTAACCAAAGGACTTATACTTCATGAAATTATTATACAGGGTGGGCGACGTAACTTGGAGCTTTCGGTGGGTTTGAATAATAACCCTATAAATTACTTTGTGTACGTGGTACACATTGATTATCATTTATCTAAATTGCTGTTAATTGTAATTTTACAATGCTGCATTAACAAAAATACTGTGCTTTCCAGATTTTTAATACAAAAGCAATGTTGCCATTTGTTTAGAATTTCTGCCCTTTTTGGCAGTCTTACAGGGAACGTTTCAAAAACAAGTTTACGGCTAGAAAATTAAAAAGTATTAGAAACTCTTAGTTATTGTAACAAGAAAACTCACGATCAACTGACACAACATCTAAAATATTCTAGGATGAATTATTTATGTAGAACGCTGTACACAGTTTTTGTTGTATATTATGCAAATGCACCCGGAAGTAGGTTGTGTAAATCCAACTACAGTTACAGATGATATATTGGGCGTTTTCAAAAATAATGTAATGCCTGCTCTCTAGAGGTACAGTAGAGTATAGAAAAGCAACTGTAATGATATTTAAAATTTCTAAGGTACAATTATTACATTCTGCATCAAATGTTTTTTCTACAAAATTACACCAATTAAAATTCGTTAACAGTTTAAGTTACTTTTCTTAAAATCGAATTTTCCAAAAGTTAACCAATGAGAGATCTAGAACAAAGACCTAGAATGTCCTGTTTTGACGCAATTTATTTTTTGATTTCATTTCGTATGTACAACAGGGACACAGTGGTGTAGTCTCTTTGATTAAATTAATTGTTGGTTTACGTTGGGTCGTTTGCTCATCTCAAAAGGGGCATTTCAGTTTTGTGTATAAACAGATATTACTCATATATCGTGATGTTCTGTTTTTGCCCGAAATGGAAACAATCAATCGAATATTAAAGCATGTTTGCCAGTGCAGATGTTCTCACTCAACACCGTACCGTAGATTTTATTTGTGAATATCTTTTGAAAGTCAATTTTGGGGGGATACACTGGTTTATGCGAACGGTATAGACTTGTCAGTTACTAGCACATAAGTGCTACAGGAGAGATCGCTTTATGTATTACTTCTAACTTGGTTCCAGAGTCTTCGTAACTATGATATCTATCAAGATATTCTATGCTCCATTTTTGGAGTATTTGCGAACAGCTTACTTTTATTATTATGACTTATGAGTTTTTAATTAACAAAGTAGAGACCTGCACGGGTCGGGTTTCTTAAAGCGTTTTTGGGAAATCGCTCGGAGCCACTGGGTTACAATCGGATTACAACTTTACCGTTTGTTTATTCCGCTGAGTTGGTAACTGAGCGTTCTAAACTTTGCTCCGATTTGTAACCCGGTTACAAAAAACTAACCCTGGTTGATGAGTAGGGTTGTCCAGGTTTCTTCAAAATTGAAGTTAGAAGGATGGCGCCAAACGTAACCTAACTAATTGTGGCTAGTGCTGGCTCAAACGCAACAACGTAAACACTGCCGGGCGTTCGGAAAATACATTGATCAAGTTTGAAACTGATCAGGTTAACAACTACATGGGTTAAGAACCCCGATCTATTTTCCGAAAACGCCTTTAGTTGGGCTTTTGTGCCTTTGGCCTCACTCTAAAAACTTATCGAACATTACGGCCCTACGTCGGGTCAACCGGGCTGCCCAGGCCTTTCCGGCTGTTCGGGCCTGTCGTACAGTTTGGGCCTGTGGGACAGTTCGGGCCTGTCGGACACTTCGAACCTGTCGGACGGTTCGTGCTTGTCGGTTGAACGATTCGGGCCTATCGGGTTGCGCTTTTTTGTCAAATATGTCAAGCTTATTAAGACGGTTAAACTTTTTGGATTTTTGTACTGATCCGAAGTGAATCGAAATCCTTTTTGTACTGACTGTCGGTTTATTTTCATACTAAATCGCATCAAAGGATTGTCGTCCTGGCTTCGATAGTCGTTATCTTTTTACTGACGCCGATAAGCATTATTTACACACTGAACAGAAAAGGAGAATTTTCGTACTGTATCGGATAAAAAGCTTTTTCTTACTAAGTCAGACGGACGTTATTTTCGTACAGACTGGACATTAGTTTTCCACTGAACTGAAGCAGACGAGTTTCATACTGTACCATAAAAGCCTGCACGGGCTGGTTTTCTTGATCGGGCCTTTGTGCGGCCCGGTTCAAAGCTCAGTTTAAAGAACTTGCCGGGTAGTTCGGTCTTATCAGTCCTGTTGGGTCGTTCGGTCTTATTGGGCCTGTTGGGCGTGTCGACGCATTGGGCCTTCTGATTCCTATCGAGTCGTGTGGACCTCTCGGGTCTTTTGCACTTTTTGGGCTTTTTAGGCCAAAGAGGAAGTTACCGATTTTTTTCGGGCAGCGTAAAGTCTAGTCCCAGTCGGCCGAGCCGGGCCGGAACTGAAACTTTCGGCCCGTTGAGAGCTCTATAAGGAAATAATAATATATCCGTTGAGATTCTTTATTGAAAGCTTGAGGTAGTGATTAACATAAAAGAGTATTGCCTTTATCTTATTATTTAGTATTAGAATGCTTTTTGAGTTAACCATTATCTTCAGATTTCTGGAGTGATCTCCAAGCCTAAGAATTGTCAATTGCGATTATTGCTATTTTATCTCAAATACTGATTTTTGTAGTTTTATGCAATTCACTACTTACTTCCTGTCATAGTCAAATGAACTATTTTGGTACAAATAAGTTAATTTCCTAATTTTGCAAAGGTGTGTTACCTGTTTGCGTATATTAAAGGACAACTGCATCACCTTTGTAGTTGATATCGTGCGTGGTGTAGATCAATAACAAATTAAAAGATAAAATGTGAGTTGTTAGGAAATTTCAGTTATCTTTTTGCACCAGTTCAATCAGTAATAATCCTTCGTATCATATTTTGTTATCCAAAGAAATTTCTTATTTTCTATATATCTTGATAAGTTTCTCTTCATCTGAAAGTTACATCACAGTAGAAATAAGATTTCATTTATTATTTTTGATTCAGAAGATTAACTAAATAAAAGATTATTTGAGATTAGTTATATTAAAGTTAATGCAAGTTGCTATAGATGAATGAAATCTCAGCTAAAATCAAAAAATAATACCCGAAAACGCTTTCATCCACACATTTTCTTTTAGCACGTGAAAATAAACTCGTCAGCTTTTCAGGAAAGCTTTTTTAGGTCACAATCTTGAATATTAGACAGATTACAAGGACCTAAGAGCTCCTGAAATTGTTATTCCTGACATGTAGAGAAACAAGAACAGTGGGTATATTCGCCCTTTCCCGTAATACTCGCACGGTATATAATATATATTTTTATAGAAGATTCTCGTTTACTTCCCTAAAGCCGTCTTTCTCTTTTGTAAATATTTTACAAGATTAATCACAAAATGTTGACGTTGACTGCTTGATGTAATACGCATTTTGAAATATTTGCGAATAACTAATGAAGCTTTATGTTTGTGTTCATCATTGACAATGTTAAATTATCTAAAATGTAGTCTTCTAAGATAAATAGAAGAACGTTTTCAATTAAGCTCGGAAAAATTTTAAGCATTATACTTAAACAAAGAAGGGGAAGCCTTTTCAGAAGAGTTAATTTTTGAAAACTGATTATGTAAGCTGATTCTGTTTTATGTTTTCGATAAATGCTAGCTTGGTAAAGAATAATCGGATTAATTTGTTCACCTGCATTGATTGATTGCCGGCAGATAAATAATGAGTATTGTAAAAACCGCTGAAGTAGAAAAAAGAGCAAATTAGAATTCAATGCAAATTCTTATTACCTCTCGCTTGAGGAATTGCGAAAATTGTGAAACTTTTGTATGTATCTCTCCTTCCGGCTTTGTATAGCTCATTACAGATTCCGACAAGATTTCTCTATCCACATTATTGAAATATTCAGTATACGCTTCCTCGATTTTCTTTGCCCTCTGCCTTTGCCGAGTTTAAATTTATGTTATCCCAAGTCGGGAGATTCAGTTTTCACCGAAATATTCTACAACTCTTTATTCTAAAATGTGATTGAATAAGTTTTAATTATCTTTGTTAGCATTTAGTAAAGACTCCTCTGCCTTAATAAAGAACGATGATTAACAGAGAAACTTTATTTTTGACATTTTATCCGTGAGAACAAACAAAAAAAATTATAATCTCCAAGTAGTCCTTATAGACACATTTGGTTTCAATCATTAACATATGTTTTGCTCTTCTATTCTTGAATGATGTAAGTGATGGATCAGTGTCCTCTCAACAATTTTTTCTATAATTCATTTTTTATTGTTACACATACCACACAACCGACATTTTAACTTTTATGAGAACTAACGTAAATTACAAAAAATAATTCATATTTATAAATTTTGTGGAAATACTATCATGTTAAAAAGAAATATTTGTTGATAAAATTTAAACTGAAGAGGTGCATTAATAATGAACAACGGCCTTTCTAAGCAATGTACTACATACATGCATATCTCGAGATGATATTTTGTGCAGCTGTTGCACTTACAATTAGCTAGGGATCCATTATGCGCTTGTTAATGGCAGCGTTACTAATTACCTGGATCCGAGTACCATTAACAGTAGACATAATTGATACACATGACTTTCTGGTAAAATAAAATATCGTATAACTAACCTCTATGGTTGCGATCAATCAATAGTAATTTAATATGATTGATGTGATATTTCCTAATTTAAATATAAAAATTGCAAACCAACAACTGAAACATGTATTAACAGAACTTTAGCTTTTGAATGTTTTTTTAGTAGCAATTTAATATTTTGAAATCCTACATAGAACTTTCCAACGTGCATCTTCTACATTTGTAAGTTCCTTACGTTTTGAAAAGAAGAAGAAAGCGAACAACTCAGAACAACTAATACATAATATCAAAATACTATTTAAGCATTTTCAGATTGAAAGAAAGAAACTTGGTAAAATATTAGTTGTTTGTAGTTTTCCTTCAATATTAAAATAGTTCCATTCCTATATACAGCCAGTGGTGTAACTAAGTATTGTTGCACTCCCCACAAAGTTATATTTTGTGCCCCTAAAAAAGATTTATTATAAGCACCTGCGGTCGTATAATTGGTATGATTCTGCAACGTTGTGGCTTTTCACATCTTCTGGCCAAAGCTGGATAAAACGCAATCTGGCTTACAAAAAGTACATCCTCTTGATCGGGACTAAGGAGGAGATTTAGTTAGCATCCTCGTCTTTATTGCAATCATCTATTCAACCTCTCTAGCTTATTGCCAGCAAAAACTTATATTATAAGTAAATTCTTCCATTAATTTTCCCACACCCATCTAAACCAACAATTTAGTCATTTCCATCAACGGAAGTAAACTACCATTCCAGATTCTAAATCCGCAGAAAATCTCTATTGTTTTTCTTTGTCATTCTTCCTCTTTGTCTTCTCCGCCGTTTGTTGACAAGAAATCGATTTTATCGACTTTGGTAATGTTATCGCCACAACCAATGGGCCATTTATGACGCACCCGCGAACTGAAATTTTTTGCAGGGAAGCACTGGCAGGTTGCTTTGCTCGCCTTTTCTTAACTCGGCCCGTCCTTATTCTTTAATTCTACGCTCATTCCATCAGACAAGAACTGCAGACTTCCAACTAACATTGTACCGAAGACAAGTGAGAAACAGTTTTTAAATCCAATACTTTCCCTTGAGATTAGTTACGTCAATATTACCTAATGTCAAGAACCAAGTCAGAAGAATTTAAATGTAACTTGTTACATTTCATTTGGTCATAAGTGCGCATACGGGTGCATAGTCAGTCGTTCAGCCATTCATTATTATACAGAAATGTATATCGAAGTCTTCATATTGCTATCAGTTGTAATCATAACAGAGCAACACTCTATTGCTCTGCGCATGGTATTGACCGTGCATGTAGCCGTACGTAAAACAAGCCAACAAAGATGCTTAAAATATTTCTACATGTGACTTTTGCATTTGGATGCGCCTCAGAAACATTTTTTTGTTTTAAGGTCTTGAGGAACTAACGACCATATCAATTCAAACACAATTTTATATTAATGTTCGACTAGTTGACTTGCGTAGTCGACATCTTAGCTAAATGGATGATTCATAGGTTCATTATGACTGCTCTAGAGACAATTTCGCCAACTATGAGATAGTCTTTAATTAACAAGAACCACTTGAAAAAATGATAAAAAATTGTGCAAATCACATTGAACCACAGTCGACCTTCATCATATTTACCTTTAACCTCCTATTTAGTCTCAGGAATGTATTAATGGAAATGCTTTGACTAGTTACTAGTAGCAAACAAGGTGGGATAAATTAATTGAGAGAAGCATAATGAACACATCAACTATTATAAGTTTGTTAATCTTTTATTAAGGAAGTTTTAATTGTCTGATTGCCTTTGAATTTATAGATTTATTATTGTCTCTGACTTAAAAGGGCAGAGACAGTCAATTGTCAGCTTTGATTTAGAAATTTTATTTTATTTACAGGCGAGATATTGAATATCGTTGTCTTAAATCATTAATCTATGTTGGACTAGAGTCAGACTATCAAAATCAGAAGACAAAAACCATATACAGGTAACAAGCAAAGAAAATAAAAGAAAGATTAGGTTAGGTTAAAAAAAGGTATTTTATTTCTTGATAATGAAATCTATAAAATACTCTTTTACTAGTGGCTGAAACTATAGTCGCTTTTCTCTTAAACCTAAAGCTAAAATCAGGCAAGTAACTGTTTGTTGTTTCTTACTCATACTATTTTGAAAACCTAATTCTTCGTAAGGTTACCATTAGTTATCCGACCAACATAATACTAAATACTGTCATCTGTATCTAAAAATGTTTGAAAGCGGACTATTGGTACTAATTTCCAAAGATTTCCAAAGACTAAGTTCGTCTATCTCTGATTGGAAAGTATAATTCTTCGTACTCAAGCAAAATTTTGAAATTTTCTAGAGTAGAAACTTCATTTTTGTTTAAGTTTTCATTAAATAATAATGCATTTTGTTTTACATGATTGAGCCTTTTGCCACTTTGCCACTGCCACATCATTATTGGAAGATGGACGTATCAAAGCTCAAGCACTACATGCCAAAACTTTTAGCATATTCATCCAGATGGTATACTTTCAAGGTAATTCGATTTTTTGCTATTACGTTCCAGATTTCATTCTTCATTTCAGTTTTGGAAATGGGTTATTCCAATCCAGTGTGATAACCAGCATTATCAAAGACCTTTCGTTTAAGTTTAGAATCAATTTTTCTTTATACCCTTTTTAAAAATTATTACTGTTCATGCTTTCATGATACCCTGCTTTTTTAAAAACAGAATTAAACTGGTGTTTTTAACAAATCAACAACAGTTATGTATCTATACCCTTCTAAAGTTTTTCTTGAACGTTATAACTGTAGTACCATTTTGCCGCGAACATTTAGAAGATTCTTTACTAAAGATCCATGTCTCGTCTAGGAACACTGGTGTTAAGGGATTTTGTTTGTTTGACGACAATATGCTTTTATATACAACCACGGAAAAAGAAAATTCAAAATCCTTGCTGTACTCAATCTTTGAGTCTAGCATGAGCAGCCTTTAGGGTCACATGCGGATTTTGAGGATATATCTTGTAAACAGTTTCTCGAACTGAATAAAGTAATTCGTCGTTGGTTTTGGATTTTATTGTTTTCATTTTTCCACTCAGCAATTTGGAATGGGGTCTCACTTACTCCTGCAGTTAATGCAGTTTTTTCTACAACACTATTAAATGCCAAAAATTTTGATTGTCTTTTTCTTTTTAAAGGAATCCAAGACATTAAGAATTAATTTTTAGGCTTGTTCGACAAACCTAGGCATAATTATAATGAATTATGTTCTACTTTGCTAGAGATTATTATTAGAAAGTAAAAGTTATTTGACATTTTCAGGATAGTCTGTCCTTTGTCAAGTGGCTTTCTATAGGTAAAAAATACTATACAAGTAGGTATACGCCATTAGTACATAACCTAATACTAAAACGTGTGCAACTCAAGTAGATTGGCCATTAAATGGATTAGTTAATATAAAAAGGAAAAGTGAACTGACGACTAACTGCATATTTTTGCATCCGTGTCAACACACAACAACAAACAACTGTTCTCGTTCAATCAAGGCTTTTTTAGCAATCATCAGACTATACAGCATACACACTACTTTGCTTTGCATTTCATGTAGTACAGTTTAAAACGGTTAGAATAACAAAAACAGAAACAGTCAGAATATCTTGTGCATTATAGACCAGGAATATCCTCGCAAAGTAAATAAGCAAGACTAAGTAAATATAATTATTGTAACAGATTGTGGTGTGTACGCGACCCATCCTTAGAATGCGATCTTGGACTTTTGTTTTTATTCTTAACTTGTACAAAGGGTATTTTTTCCTATGACTGAACGGTTGTTTATTGCCTGTGAATGTATGCATGTCAAAAGTTCCAACTGTTCATTCCGTTAAGGGATTAGTGTCATCTACCTAAGAATTCTGCAAAGTAAGAAGTATATACATTAATACAATTATGTATGATAGATAATAAAGTTCAGACAGCGAGATGAAATGAAGTAAATTGAATAAGCGCAAATTATTTACTGGAGTGTTGAAATGGAATATACTGCATACATGTCTATCATCGTCAGCTCAATACGTATGTTTGTTTTTTCATTTTGGTTTTTTAACATATCGAAATTTGCTAGGAATAACACAGTAAAGTAAGAATAAATTAAATAACTACTTTTATAAAAACATTGAAAATTAGAATTAAGATAATTTAAAAGAATGTTAGAACCTAATTATTGCTTATTTCTAAATCCAAATAAACGATTTCTTAAAATGTAAGTAACGATTTCATTGTCCAAAGGTTTTTTAAGTCTAAATTTCATCCTAAATTTAGCATAGAAACTAAACAAAGTTCTCCTTGACCCAAAAGCAAGAAAAAAACAAATCTGTAAAATTCAAATAAACTTTTATGGCACCTACAATATCAGTACAAGTTAGATCTTCTGAAATGTAAAATCTTTAAATAATGCTTGATGCGAAAACAGTTTCTAAAGAATCATTTGTTATTCAAATTAAGCTCCTCTATTCTCCAGATTTTCCATATACACTTAAAATATGGAATTAAAATTAACCTACGAATCTACGACTTCATAATATACAATAACTCCATTGCGGAAGATCTTTAATGAAGTCGAGTTAATAACTCTCCCTTAAATTTCTGAAATTAATTTCCAGTTGAAAGAGAAATTCAACTGTGTTGATGTTTTAACTGTATAGTCACGTGGAGGAGGTTTCATAGACATTCAGATTTTTAAGGTAACCTAAAACGTTTGATTCTAAAATAATATTAAAGCTGTCCAGTCAGATGAGGGTAAGACGTTTTGTTAAACTATAAATTGGGTTTTGGTTTATATGACGAGCAGCTGTTTAAGAGAAACGCGAAGTTTTGACAACACAGAATTATCGTTTCTAGAATTCTGGACTCGTTTGTAACTGTCGCTGAAGAACGCAGAAACTATGCAAGGCTTTGCCAAGATATGTAATATATACAACGTAACTCAGATATTAATTTTATGACAAAACGTAAAGGAGTTTCGTAGGCTGGATTCTCGGAATGTTTAGGGTTATTGTGTTCCCAAGAAAGATAGCATTTTTGTGTCTGATTATCTTTTATCCTGTCGGAAATTTTATTTTAATACTGGAGAAGAGACATATTTTATTATTAGCAAAACATCCAAAGAAAATTAAATTTCAAATTTATTTCACGATATTGTTGATCCTTCAGATTCTTATTATTATCCCTAGATGACTAGGCCTTTTTATTCAAACAAATTGTGCTGTAAACCAAAATCCCACTTGCATTTTCATTTTCAGGTTAGCAAGATAAAAAATGAATTGTAGAAATGTTTTTAAAAGATTATCCTGTTTAGGATAAGAAAATTGATTACAAAAAAAGAACGATATCTTCTAAATGATGAATCCGTCAAACTGCTGCTCATCAATATATAAGTTACGTATCTGAATTGGAACTCGTCCAAAAACAATAAATAATAATATAAACTAAAAGGAAATACCTAAAAAGATGGAAAGATCGTTTGCTTTTTATTATATCGACAGGCGTAATTTTATTTTCCAATAAAAATGCTTTCTTTTCCTTCTTTAATTTTAATAGAAAAGCCTTGTCTTCTACATTTGCGCATCGTTTACCAATTATTTAATTTACGGAAGGTGTAAAGTGAGAATTGCAAACAAGCCACGCAGTCGTCCCCTCACGCAAAGCTCGCGTCAAGCTTTTTTTGTTGCGTTTGTTGAATTTTTTGTGCTCCACACTGCTGTTCATAAAGTGTTAGATGTTTTCCTTTGACAAACACGAACACACCGACTAGGGTAGTTTTACATAAATCTCTTGTGGTTGAGGGGAAGCAAAAAGGGATGAATTTTAAATTCATTATAATTAAAGTCAACACAACATTACAATATCAATGACGTAATCGGACTTAATTATGTTTTTAGACCATTCAGAGAAAATTCTATAGGAGAATGGCCTATTTCTTTTGCAGGAAAAAAACATTTTCTATTTATAGAATACAAGAACGATGTTATTGTATAATATTGAAGAATTTTCCAGGCTTCTGAATTGTACGATATATTTTTTTTGTGTTGATGGCGGCTTCGACTGCCATGGTCATTTGCTGGCTAATACAATATTATAGCATTACATTTGGTTTTTGTTATTGTTGTCCAAACCACTTGTCATTCAACTGCAAAGTAAACATGTAATTTACCCAACTACTCCGTCTTCGAGATTCACTTATACAATGCTACTTCTCTAAAAAAAAACTGCGCCCCAGGATTGGTTTGCTCAATGTCGTATTTTTTCACGTTCACAAGACGTTAAAGTTTAACTTTATACATAAAATTTATTTATTAAGATTAAGCGTTTGTATCCAGCGATATACTACTTGCTTAAGGTCATTTTTCAGAAAATGATGGTTTATTTAACATTCCAACACTTAGCAAGCAACACAGTGCCAAAAGCTCGTTTTTGAAAAAAAAGTGGATATTAAATAAACCAACCCTGAGGCGACAAAATGTTGAGAATATCAGTATTTCGGTGACAGAATTCTTCAAAAAATTGATTTAGCTACGGAACTTACTACAGAAGGAAATATGATTATTTCCTCTCTGAAGACTTTTTGCAGATAAAAATTTTGTGATAAATAAAGGTAATTTACAACTTTGAAAGGGCATCTCTTGCCAGCTAATTCAATAATAGTCGTAGAAGCAACAACTGCGTTTGGATATCAAATATCACTTAGTTTACTTCTTTTAGCTCTGGGGAAATTGACTTTTTCGGATATTTTTGGAAGTTTGGGTTGTTATAAAATAATTAGTGTATAAGATTTCAAAAAAGATCAATTTTATACAACCGTAGATGACAAATACAGTTAAACACAATGAAACCTACCTGGGGCAAATCACAATTTTATTGGTGAACAGCTGACAGTGATTGACAGTACAATGCAAGCTTGTTGTGATTTTGTATTCTTATTGGTTAATGGTATCTTGTTAGATCTTTAAAATGAGACCTGATCTCTACCATTTCTGAACGCGATGAAGCATTTGCAGTGATTCTGTACACTGTAGGAAAATTTGCTAAGCTTTTCTATTCCATTTTTAGAACTTTTCCATTGCACTCCATTTGCGTTGCGTTGCTCAGTAGCTAGAAGGCAAGCAGGTGGATTTGTTCAAAACCATGAAAGTCAGCTGAATCTTTGAAACCTTTTTGTGGTGTGTTTACATTCACTGATTTGTTTTCTGAAGAAATTTGTACCAACCTTAAAGCTCCTAGAAATACTGAAAAGCACATAAATTAGACTAGATTGAGTCGCGTGAACGAACAACGAAATTGTTGAACACGAATTTCAGTCAAAAATAGATCACTTGGTGCTCCATATTGTAGCTGAAAACGACTCGCAGCTGGCTTTGAAAACATCTTTGTACGAGGAGTCTAAATACTTGTAACTATGAGAATGGATAAAATCAATTACTAAGCAAGCAAATAAAACGAAAAGAATTTGGTACTGCACGGAATATTTAGAGTACTGACATAGACTCATTATTACAAGCACTACTGCAATGTCGTCGTTTATCATAGTACATGGTATCATTTCGTAAAGAATTTTATGCAGAATGTTTTTCTCTAAGGTTGTTTCGTCAAAACGTGCATATTTATTGAGAAAACCTAAAAAACTGAATGTGGTAAGTGGTAATACATTTAGTACCTCCTCCAAGATGCTCCAGACCACATTTCAGAAAAAAAAAACCCTTGTTGTTGTAAATCTACCTTTGCAAAACTGTAGGAGAAGAAGATACCACAGAAGAGACGATATCAAAAATATGTAGCTATACGTTGTACCTATAGGAGATTTGTTAGTTCACTACTATAGTATGTTGAGATTAAGTTTTGTATGTAAAAATGAGTACGTCGTATTAAAAAGGGTTTTAATGACAAGCCCAAATAATTTAGTCAAACTAATGACCTATCTAAAATGCAATAGTGCAATCTCTAATTTATATTGTTTCTCTTCAACGTTGTATTATCAAAATATTAAAATCTCTGATATCGACACCAATAACCTGGTACCATTTTTAGAGTTTCTTGCTTAGATTATTGAAAACTAAAATTGCAACTTAAGATTAGAATCATAAAAATCCCTGGCAAAGACTGATACTGCAGGCTGGAAGATGCATTTATAGCTCTAACGTAATATGTGTAGTAATGTAAGCAATCAGTGGGATTGTTTTTTAACTTTCCTTTTTCACACAATGATTTTCAGTCTCTTTTCACAGAAACTAAGCAATTGCCATGGCATGGTACCTAAATAGATTTCTGGTTTTATTTGAAAGATACTTACGGAAATTTATGCATTTTTCTGAATTTCTTGCAATTTCTTCTTTAACACAAACATTAAGGAATAACAAAGCCAATGTTGGCATATCAAGCAATGCTTTGACAAAAAGCTTTTTGCGTTCTCCTTAACGTTCCAGTTTAGAGTTATGATTTGCGTTCATGAACACACGGTAAAGAAAGTTTAGCTCCTAAATGTAAAGTACTTTTTCACGACTAATGTTTCTAGAATTCTCTGTCTATTCATATAGAGTTCCAAATACTTTAAACTCAACTACGAGACAGTTAATTTGTTTAAAATATAAATAAGGACTTTTCTGAGATTTCTGATAAATACTATCCAACTCACTTTTATGATTGTTAGTTATAATGAGCCGTATGGCTTTATATTATAAGACTTGGTCACTTGATCATCAATCTTTCTTGCAGCTGAAGATATGGTTTCAAACTTTTAGACTACCCATACAGAGTCATAGTTATACCCTTTTACTTTCTAGATCCTTTCCAGAGATGCTCCTTACACAATGATCGTCCCTATTCTATTCTTTAGAAAATTTTATTGAGACCACACAATGCATTCGATTATCAGAAATTAGATTTTATATTCTTAAGACTTTTTAGAAACTTCTTTTACCTCTTTACTACTTTGTAGTGTTTTTGTTTTTTTTTATATACTTATTATAAATTCCAGTGCTTACCTAATCAGTTTGTTGAACAAAGATGATGTTATTATTTCTGTATTTTATAACCTTCTGGAAGATAGAATAAAACAACGGGCCAGCAGACAAGCTTTAGATTTAGGTTTGATAAAGGTATTACAATGAAAAGGGTAATCAAAGAACAGCGCTTACCATATCTGGTATACTATGCGATCTTTAAATTTCAAAGGTAACTGTTATAAACAATGTGATAAGACGTTTCTTTTTTGTACTGCACTTCCCAGCTTGATCATGATCAGTAAAATTTGATGGCTATCAGTAAACACCTCCTGCTTACTTCATCAGCAGCCTAATTTTATATAAAGATGCCTATCCTTGGCTTATATCCCAGAACAGATACACATGCTATTCAATAATTCAGCATTGAGGAACCGCAGTGCCAACTTTCTTGAATACTGACAATAATGCCAGACTAGCAACAGCGTTTTTGTGAAATTAAATTAAACAATCAAGATGGGTATGTTTTTGGAAAATGAATTTGGGATGGCAACGCCTGCATATAAAACAGAGTTTACTACAAAGAGGAATTATTAAGAACTTAGAACAAGTACTATTTCTCAGAAGTATCTAACCTAGAATATAAGCATAATTAGGTATACCGGAGTTTATTGATTTTTTAGATATTGAAAACGATATTGTATAAATGGCGACAGCAAAAGTTCATAAGTGTTCCATTAAAAACTGTAATAAATTAAAAGTGCAGTCGAGTAATCCAACAATACTAGCCAAAAACGGTCATAGATAACAGACTAGAGTCAAACAAAAAAATGACCATTTTTCTGATAATGGACAATCTTCTAGGCATAATTTCTTGGAGGCTTCATTAGCCTCCTCGTGATTTCATAAAACCTTTATTAAGGATGATTGTTCGTTTCTCCCTCCTTGTATCCTATGCTAAAGATATTTCCTTCATAAATTAGAAACTTGAATTTTTGAAATGCAAGGAACAATCAATCACTGAATAGCGAGAAGATTCTTTTGGCTTGAAATATTTTAGCATGGGTGAATAATCTATAGAAGCTCTCATTGTGATAGATGTGAGGTGATAGGTTAGTAGATTAAATGACCTTTAATGGGCCATATTTAGATAAAAAAAGTCTACCTACTTCAATCAAACTATATGTCTGATATTTATTAAGTAACGGTAGCTACTTTATGTTTTGGTAACTGTATGTCTGTCTGTCCGTCTGGCCGTCCATAGCGACAACACCATTCAACCGATTTCGATCTAACTTGAAACATAGGTTCCTTGGATCTTGAGGTTGTGCAAGATAACTTTGGTCTCTTAAGGGACTCGACTCCTGAAAGTTCATAAAAAAATTGAACATAATTTCAACAGTACAAACATGGGATTTTGGTCATTGGTAGTGGACGATTAGAAATTCTTCAATAGTTCAGGTACCGGCAATGGTGTCTCGTTTTTTCCTAACATCTTCTGGGTGTCTAAGGGTTTGGTGATTGTACAGACATGGGAATGTGGTCGTTGGTGGTAGCAGATTAAAGACTTCAATAATTCAGGTGTCGGCGATGGTTTTTCGTTTCTTCCTAGCATCTTCTGGGTCTCAGAGCTTAGTGATCATACAGACATAGAAATTTGTCATCGGTGGTGGACGATTCAGGAAGTTGGCTAAGACGGAAATGTCAGCTGGTTTATGTTGGCGCTTGTCTTATTTGAATCCGTTAGATGGTGCTTCTTTTGTAAAAGGGAGGTAAGAAGAATTTTATTAGTTAGACTGCTAATCTTCCAAGCGTAACTAAATATATATTTTTACAACCTACTTGCTAGTAATTTATTTTTAATAGTTAACAAACATTTGTTTTTTGTAGGCGAAAGTTTAATAAATGTAAATATGTACTTATAAATTGCTGTAAATTTCTACCGTAATTTGCATTGTTTTGTATCGATTGTTTAAATAACAGAGATTGCGCTAGAGTGAGAAAAAGAAGACATATATGAAACATCCATCTATGCCAGCAAGAGATTCTATATTTGACAGCAAAAATATTTAACAATGCAAATAACGGCTGGTGAAGACCCTTTATAACACGTGTTATATGTGTGTGTTTCTTTAAAATGTCAAGAATATAAAATCTCTGTGAAATAATTACATTGTTAACCCCAAAAATAAAAATGTAACACAGTAATTAATCATCCTCTTTTTTTCTACCCTACACATTCTGTTTGATGCTTCGAAAAACACCACAACACCTTTAGAATTAAAAATGTCCGAAAACGTTGGCTGAAATAAATTTATGACTTTCATAATTTATTTTAAATTAAATTTTAATTACTTATTTTTTTCATTAAATAAAATTCAATAGGCTTAACTGTAAACAGATTTGTTTTGAAAAAATCTGGTTATACATACTTAGGTTTCATTTAGTATTCTAAATAAAAGTGTTATAAATGTAAAAGCACGTTTTGTATTAGGAAAGCTTTAAAAGAAGGATTTATTCCTGGATAGAATACCTCATTTACTAGGATTTAGTATTTTCTACTTGCTGCATTTAATTTTGCAATTTCTTAATGGATTTAGTTCAGATTGAAATATAATCTGCTGTCAGAATTAGAAAAGCACGCTTAGCACGGACTGGGGATATATACAGAAATGATAATTAGTGAAATCTCCTGACAGCCCTCAAAACAAACACTCGAATAAAGTACACAATAATAAAACGAGGAAAATATAAAGAGAGCAAATTTTTAATTAAATATCCACAGGGGATAAAAAAATATATTTTGTTTTTTTAATGGATTTTTATAAATGAATGTATTTTAATTACATTGTTCAAAAAGATGTGGTCTTTTCAATATTTCTACAGCATGCATATTAAGTTAAAATTGGAAACGAAATAAGAAAAGTATAGACCTCCGACATGTTAAAAAAAAAGTGTACCAAATAAATAACACAACGTACTTTTCATGAGTAATATTTACAGGCCCGTAAAAATGACAGGTAACAGGCATAAAACCTACTTAATGCAAATATAGAACTGTAATAAACGATATTTTAAACAAATTTTACTTAGAAAAAGTGGAAATATTGGCAAGTAAACCACAGATAAATTTTAATGGAGGTGCGTGCTACCAGATCGTTATATGAGTAGGTATTACGTTTAATACCCTATTACATGGTAAGAAAGCCGAAATGACCTGAATTTTCTAAAAAGCATGATGAGTGTAATTTGACACAATATGTTCTCAGGAAACCATTAGATTCGGAATTACAAATAGTAGGAAAGGTAATTAGGATACGACTTCTTGTTTAATTTTCTCTTTGACTTTCGGCGTTCCACTTTCTACCAAGCGTTTTAATATTGAAAAGTTCGAATATCGAAACTGAAACATAAGAGCAAATTTTCAAAACCACTTCAGATTTTTTATTTTTTGAAGAATCAAAGAAACTTATAGTATAACGCTTTAAAACTATTTTTTATACTTTGAAAAGTTTTGCAATTACAAAATAACTTTCATTAACTCCTTTGCGAATTATTTGTTTTAATTATAATTGGATAATTATCCACAAAGTCAAAATTACTTTAATAAAGTCAAAACCCGGTGTGAAGATTCCAAAAGCCCACTTGAGGAGCAGATTACCAGAATCTAAACAATCAATCGCGAGGTTTTTTACATGGTTTTGACTCTACAGTATCTACTAAATATTATGTAAATTTTAGTTGTCGACACGTTCTTCATGAATAAAAATGCAGGGCGGCGCAACCACGCCTTTTCCGAAAATGCATATTATGCTACTGTCGAGAAACGTAATGATATTTTAGAGATCTACAAGCAATTTAATGACAAGTATGACTTTTGTGTTTTTTTTTCATAAAATGCACTATTTTTAAATAAAAACTAATTCTTCAATTTTTTATGTAAGCAAGAAGTCTTTAATCATTCGATGCACATGGTATACATTAGGAAAGCTTGACTTAATACGCAATCGGTGCATCTTCTGTTATTTACTCTCATTGGGTTGACTTGGCATGGACCTAATCAAATAATAATCAATGTCAACTTAGAATATTTCATTCGAGCAATTTGTACGGCATGATGGAAAACCTCTGTATAGTGTTGAGGGCATCATACCCCGTACATATTCGATTGGTAATTAACTGTTGCCTTTGCTATGTAAGCATGGAGCTATTCTATTAGAAAGGGGAATTGAAAAGTCTTTAGAGTATGTATCTTAGATGTAGTACTGGTGAGTCATTGCACGAACAAGTACTAGACTGGCTGCCATGTACGATTAAACTCCATATCATGACATCTACAAGGCAGTATACATGCTTTTCTAAAGAAACTACTGTATACCACCCCATATGTCTCACTTTTGCCGTTCTCTACTTCCGCAGTCGTTGGCATCGGTGTTCCACTGTTAAAAATAGCACCTGATGTGAACAATATAGAAAACGGCCTAGATGACTTTATGTGATGTAACCCTACCTTTCACAGAAACTGTGCTGCTTGTAAGAAACCTGTTTATAAAACAGCCAGCAGTCTCAACTGGTAATTTTGGCGACATGTTGTGCGTCTCTCAACGTCCGGTTCCTTTGGTTCAACGTTGTCTGCTTTCTTAGAACTATGCGCGAAAAGTTCGCATGACAGTAGCGGCTTTACGGTACCAGTTCGATATAGCTACCCCAAGGATTTAACTTCTATAGTAAAAATTCAATCTTACTAATGCATGTGTATCCATTCAGAGAATCAAAAGACACCTGCAGGAAGCCTCTCCGATGCCAAACACAAAAACACAGAATTTTTAAAAAAACTTGGAAAATCGACGATTTTGACACTTCACAAGTATATCGACTGCCATGACACCATAATATCGCGGCTACGTTCGTACTACTCCCCGACAGCGTACCAACCGACAGTACCACAACCCAATTTCCCTAAATCACCTGGATGACATTGACCCCGCGCAAGTATGAATGAATTCATTCATTCAATTTGGCCCCCCACAATATTGGGGTGGAATTAATCAAAAATAAATGTTTAATTGCTTCTAACCTAATAACCCCCTCGCTTGGCCCCTCCCCCACAAGATTGGTGTGGAACACAGAACACATGTGTGGAAGCCGCCTATAACATTTATACGCGGGTCATGTTGCAGTAAGGGGTTGGTATTGTGTGTAGCAGCTGATTTAGTTGCCAACCTCATTGTTTCTATCGTGCAACATAACCTTAGATGTGCTAAAAATCGTGTTTGTCTTTCGTTGGTTTCACCAAGATTGGATTAATTTTCTTTATCTCCGGCCATCTAATAGTGTTCTGTGAGTAATTTTCTACCTGCTGATAGCAAAAACTTGCTCTCAAAACGGCGTTTTCCTAGAGGTAGCTGTATCGAACAATTACCGGCTTTACTGTTTACACGACAAGCATAGGGCGACCCTTATCGAACTTATCCAACTGGATGGAATTTGCATAGTTACTTGCTGCAGACATTTATTTCCAATTATAGAAACTGTCAAAACAAATTTAAAAAATTCCAAACAATACGTGGATCATCGGCGCGATGTAACTTTTTTCTTATGTGACTTATATAATTCAGGATCACATTTTCAGGTAAATTGTTGAAACACTGTAATTAGCATCTGAATAAAACGTAATCTTTGTAGTACAACACTTTAGCTATAAAAAAGAAGTTCAGTCACATCGTAACGTAGGTCGCTAACCTTGCTGACTATATTGATGTTCCACATAATCATAACAGCACTATTCTTTTCTTAGTTCTTCGATAGTTTGCGTTGAATTGCAGACTTAAATATTCAAGCGTTTTGGCTTTCGTAAATTTCAATCTTCTTCAGGAATTTACGATTACATCAAAATACATAAATTGCCTTACATACATGCAGGCAATAAAGGTAATCAATGTATGCAGCGATAACATTCTATGAAAAAACTGTAAGGATGGTGAAATGAGATGTAAAGTACTTCCAAGATACTTCTAATAGTATACTGTTACCAAGCTTAAAGAAGATGCAACTTAAAAAGTTTGCATAATTAGGCATAATTATGAGGCTTTTAGTCTCTGCAAAAATCACTGCGAAGTGCTATAGTACCATTAGAAGGCACATTATGCTACAACGACGACATTAATTTGTATATATTAAGCATATAAACAAACTTACTGCCTCAAAATAACAAAAGTAATGCATGTATTCCTTATTGTAGCTATGAAATTTCCTCTTTGCCTCTGTGCTCTGAATATGTATCTTAATTTAAAAAAAAGCAGCACCAAAGGCACCACTTAGGTTGCTCTCAATACGATTTGGGTCCATCTTTGAAGGGATAGGTGCTACAATCTGCTTCTATATCAAACGTTTCTATACATTTGCAAATTAATCCCAGGTGATAAAAGAAAGTGAGGACTTGTTCAGATATCAGCCCGGCTTCGAGCGCCACGCGAAACGGTCAACTCGGATACAGTCGGTGCGGTAATACACTGAAGCAGAAAAGTAAGCAACACTCCTCCAAGGAAATTCAACATCCGGTTGGGGGCCGGGTGGTAGTTACCAATTCCACTTGCCGACACTCTACGTTACGGTCGGGACGTAGGGCCGGCAGGGCTCCAGTCCATTTCTCGCCTCATCCAAACGACCTGCACCAAAAGGCAGGTCGTTATATTACTCTAGAACTCCATGACTGATATTCGCGCCAGAGGCTCCGCGGTATCTCCAACTCCAGCTGCTGAAATTCTGCTTCCGTCCGTTACCGCATTGGTGCTCCCCTTTCCTCTCCCATCCCATTCTCTCCTAAATCCTCTCATGGCGCGAACCGTGAGGGGTTGTGTTTTTGAAAAGAACCGTTTACCCCTCTACCCTCATTCCAATTATCACATCAAACCAATCAAATCCAATAACCACTAACCATTAATCATCAACCATACCTACCATCAACAATCAATTATTTATCCACCAACGTTCCATCAACCAATAACTAACACCAGCTCCAATCCTGTCTCAACGCTCCACCACCTACGACATCATCACCCGCCGTCGTCAACTACATCAATATAGAAATCCACCAAACATGAACGCGATAAAATTAATAAATCTGATAAAATCAAAAACTCCGATAAAATCAAGATATCCAACCAACCAACTTCAACACCAGAAATTCAAGAACCGCCGCGACGCCAACGACATAACCGAAATCCAGCGTCTCAAGCCGACTTCACTACCTTGCCTCCAACGACGAA
>VTPC01001175.1:36043-58309 GCA_011009095.1 Ignelater luminosus
TTTTTTTTTTGGTAGATAATTGCTTCTTTCAATAGTCCTTGTTCCTTTTATCCCTCATTTATATTTTGGTAACATGATTTTCTGTATTGAAACCCATTAAATACAGACGGCGAGTATAAATTACTCATTAGCGACCGACGTTAATATCCATTTCATTCCAGAATTTAAATTAAAAAAGAAGAAAAAAAATGTGACTGCAAAATTCCGCCCAATGCGCAATGAATAAATCTATAGAGCTATAAATAACGAGACAGAAAGGAAGATCAATTTTCAGTTTTGTAATAAATTACTAACATAGGGTCGAATGTGACCTCTTTATTGGTAACATTGGAATTTACGCTTTAACTTGGGACGTTGAGGCTTGAAGCTTTTTCGGTTACGTATAACTCTATTATAAGTCGCAACACGTCCATAATTTTTAGTTATTCGTTGCCCTAAACATAAATTTTACTCTTAGCCAAAAAGGAAAATTGAACTACGAAGAATGTTGGTTGTGTTTCTGGATTATAATATTATCTGGAAATGTACCGCGACAACGAAAATGACTTTCTAATACGAATTACGAGACGTAATGGCAGTAATTGCATGAAATTAGTCAACTCTACAGTATTTATTGCACGAACATGTTGAGTGTTACTCGCACAGCCCCGCTAATCGGTAGAATTATTCCGCCAAAATTGGAACAGACGTAAAATTAATTATCCCCGCTGTTGTAATAAGTGAACTGAAGTAACAAATGGATGTATCTATAATCCTTGTCGTTTTATAAATTTTCATTCGTCAAACAGTTATTTTAATTATAAAGGGGATGTTAATTTCCAGTAACATAATTAGGAGGGAAATATTTTAAAATTCCGAAACAGAAAGAACATTAATTTCTCTAAATCTTGATTTCTCAAGATGATTAAAAAAACTTCGTAAATATTTTCAAAAGATAGATAATTCATAATGTTTTCTCTTCCTTTCGCTATCCAAAATATAATTTATTGCGTTAAAAATGAGAAGTGTAAATGTATGAGAGGGTTAAATGGAACGTCGAGCGTTTCCCATAATTTAATGAAAAATTGATTTAAAAAACACGAGGATCCTCACACCTAGGTTCATCAATCTCTCCGTTTTCCAACATACATTTTATGTGAACTGTACTTCGGAGTAGCTGAGAGCTGTTCAAGCAGGTGGAAAAAGCTTTCTTCAAATTTAAAACTAACAAATGATACATTGAAAGCTAATGGTTCGGAAAATATTTAAAGATGTTTTTATATTTTAATCTTGTATTTTTGCATAAGTAAATATGTAAATTGAAACAGAATTATTATTATTACAGAATTAAATTTTAATTATAGTATTAAATAATGACGTAAATGTGAAAACGTGGCAGCACTTTATTAATCAACTCGTCTTTTATATTATGAAGAAGAGTTTATTTTTTAATCTTTTTGAACATTTTTTACCTTCAGGCTTAGAAAGTCAAGTCGGGAAAAGCTTCCTTGAAGTTGATGATTATATTCACGGGCAAGTTATTTGAGAAGCAGTTTTAAAAGTACATTGTGCTGCACTTTATTATGTTTATCAATTACAGTAAGAAAAATAAAAAACTTAATAGTCAATTTTAAAATACGCAAAAGAAAAATAGACATACCTAGTAATACGAGAAGCCACAATTCTGTGTTCTAGGTTAGCCAGTTTTTATAGCCATGATGCGATAAATCCTCATTTTTCTATGACCCTGAAATAAAACTAATGATAAAAATTTTTCTAAAAGCTAGAGATGAAGATTTTGAAACATTCTACGTAAAATATATATACTCAAGCTTTCAAAGCAACCACATTTTTAAAATTATTCCGCCTGGTTGGACAATGAAGTCTACGAAACCGGAGACTACGTGTTCCCCAAAAACATCAAAGGCAGAGGATGGAATAAGATAAAAAAAATTCGAGAATATTTCCATCCTGAACTTTCTGAATGTCATTCACGTATGGCGCCTTGAGATATACCAGAAATGCACGTTTTTCTCGTATTAATATTTTAAATCACAAAGGATTTTTTGGGAGGACGTAAATTGTCGCCTGCCCGAGAAAGTGTAAATTCATTAAATTTTTAAGGCACTAACCCTAATGACGCTTGGAGAAAAGGAAATTGAAATATTTGTCCGTGATATAACTTTAATTTTATATTCTGTAATTGTTAGCTTTAAGATTAAAGACAGGCGAAGTTTTGCAAATTGAAACTTAACAAACACATTCTAGGCTCAAGTGTGAGATGTAATAAAGTAAATATGTTAGTATTAGGAAACTTCAGAAAGTTATGCATACTGAAGTGTCCTTAAAGTTTGCACAACTGTGAGCAGTACATTAACCAAGTTATTTTAGCCATGCGTGAAAACAGAGATGCCTTCAGAAGTATTGAATATGCCTAACTCACTGACCCAAGATGATTTTAAATTAAATATTAAATGTCTTTTGACTCTACCTTGTTTTATCATGTTTTAATTCAATAAATCTTAAACATACTTGGAGTAGTTAAAGTGATGTTTTTATATATTATAGATACAGTGTGGGATTAAAGTATGGAATATTAAAAAAAAAAGCGAACTCAACATGTTTTTTTAAAAACGCTGAGACAGGTCGATTTTAGTTTTTAAAAATACACATTAAAATATGCGATTCTCCTTCCGACTTTCATTTGTTTTTTAGTTATGACGTCATCACAAAAAATTTAAATGACAATATAGATTTTTAGTAGTGGAATCCGATAGTGATTTTTCTTCCCTTTATGATCATGCAAATAAATCCTAAGGTTGCATAACAAAAGTTCTGAGAAAAATCGAGCTGAACATTTAATGTTGTTATTATCGTATTTAATAGGAAATGATTCTAAATTATGATATTAAAATACTACAACATAAAATTAGATTAAATGTTGGTATTATCCAAGATAACAAATAATTTAGACCATGAACGGAACGTAAATTGCTTGTTGAAGTACCTTTCGTTTTTATCTTACAATCTTTACAGCGTACTGAATAATCAAAATCAAAAATTTTAAATCTAGCGAACTGTTTCATAGAAGCATTCTGTCAATCTTCAACGCTCTTGACATAATTATTGTAGTTTATTGTAGAATACTAACAATATTCTACTAAATTACTAAATACGATAATATCAACATTAAATGTTCAGCTCGATTTTTCTCAGAACTTTTGTTATGCAACCTTAGGATTTATTTGCATGATCATAAAGGGAAGAAAAATCACTATCGGATTTCACTACTAAAAATCTATATTGTCATTTAAATTTTTTGTGATGACGTCATAACTAAAAAACAAATGAAAGTCGGAAGGTGAATCGCACATATTAATGTGTATTTTTAAAAACTAAAATCGACCTGCCTCAGCGTTTTAGAAAAAACATGTTTTTAATATTCCATACTTTAATCCCACACTGTATAATTGTTTTGACAAAAAGACATACATACACCAAATTATTCGATACACGGTATAACAATGTACCGACCGATCGACTGACAACTTACAAATAAGATTCCTTGTGACAAGACAAAAGTTCTCATTTAAATATTTATTCATTTATTATAAAAAACAATAAACTTACTATAGAACGCGCTTAGTTCTTAATAATCTTTCATTTATCTACTAATAATTTTGATATTCTAAATCATTTAGAAATTATTTACTACACTCGACAAAAGTAATCTTAAGTAACATGAAGAATAGGAGTATAAGACACCATTGTTATAGAAAAGCTGGAAACATTAAGCTGGCAAACGTTTTCTATTTGTTATCATTTATTTCTACAGTCTTTAATAAAAAGTTAACAACATCCAGCAAAGCCCCAAAGACTGCCTACGATCTGAGTAGGAAAGTACGTAATCGAAAAATGCACAAAGAAGTTCAAAAGTCTATTGTATTAGTTATTTCTAATCCCGAATATGCGAATGATACTGTAAATTCCTTTTCTATTTGTCATTCTGCTTGCAGAAGAACATTCTTGGTGAAGAATGATGAACAAAGTCCTGTTGGAATTGGTGATTATAGCTGAATTTTGACCTGGAACCTTGACTTCGTTTGGTGGTACTGGACGATAGGCGGTGTTGTTGGCCATTGGTCTTCAGGTTTCTATTTGATATTATTACTGACTAATAGTAGAAGGTTTAGTGCAGTGTCAATTTTACGAAGCCAAAAAAATATATTCCAATGTCTTTTCGATTATTATTAAATTTCTTTTGCTTAACGTGACAGTTTCGTAACTGCACATATTTAAATAGCTTACACGACACTGCAATGATTACTTAAATGATGTGTTTTATCAAACTGCAATTAACAGTCTAATATCAAACAAAGTTAGAGTCTTAGGACGCTACTATTTCTGATATTGATCAATGATATAAAAATCTTGATCTAGTAACAGGTATACCACGGGACATAGAACAGTCACGTAGGCATTGAAAGTGCCAAAAGATTTCATTTTAGAATTTTGACCTATAGAACAAGTTTGTCCGTATTGCGTAACTGTTCTGCGTACATTAAACGGAGTTAGTAGTCAAGGGGGCTGACACCAGGTGATCTTGATGTCAATATTTGCTGATACTGCAAAGTAGCTTAAGATGGCCGTAACTTGGTAACGATTGATTTTCGATTACACATTTTTGACTTAAAATGACCTAACCAACATGTGTTTAAGCTATAACTATCTGGACACCCTATATATGCCTTTGGAGATACAAAGATGCATGTCATCACATTCTAATGTATTCGACAACATGGGCGATGTAGCAAGAACTTCACTGGCAATTCTTCTGTCATTAGTTGCTGTCAACGATCCAGTCGCTATACTAAGACAAGTGTTGGAAAAAAAATATTAAGGGATATTAAGGCCAGTTTTCCTCTAATATCACAAACGGTTTGAGAATCAAAACATTTGCAGTAACAAAAACGATAGAGTATACCGTTTATTTATTTTTGTAAGTGCAAAAGTTTGGTTATAAATGAGGTCTAAAGATTGCAAAAGCACTTCGACTTACTATTAAAGGTAATCCAGTAATTTAGATCTTAATCTTCAAGAGATTACGACGAAGCTGAAAACTTGGTCATAGGAATCATTGTTTATGCTGAATATCATACTAAAAGTTCTGGTGTCTCAAATGCCGGCATACTGTTTTTCCTTGTCAGTGTCGTTAAAGATACCATTCTTAGTAATTCGGGATAAATCCATAACTGCTTCGCCGATTTCAGTTCTATTGGTATCAAATTATAAGAAATAACATAATGAAGAAATTTATAAGTTTTTGAATGCGTTTACGTTTCGAAGAAAACGATGAGTAATACAAAATATTTCTTAAAATATTTCTCAATAGCCTAGCAGTTTCAGGCTTTCACGTTCTACGTAGAAATAAAAGTAAAGTTGAAGAAGAGATTTCAAGAATCCACTAAAAAAAATTCTTTACCCATTTGCCATGTTGCCTACAACACCAGAATGTGATGGCTTGAATTTTTGTATTCCCAAAAGCATTTAGAACAAGATGCTGAAATCAGATTTTGTGGTACTTTTAACGCTCACGTGACCCTTTTATTTCCCGTACTACACATTAAAATTTAAAAGCGAGAATTTTTGTATTACTAGTATTATACATAAACAAAGTTTAACGTTGATAAAACTAAGTATATGATTTTTGGCAGTAAACAGAACTGTAATGCATTTCTATGAAGGAATTATAGCAGAAAGTATTTATATTGATAAACACAAAATTAAAAATATAAATGAAATGAAATATCTTGCTCTAACTTTATAGTAGAGACTTGCATGAAATTGGTAGAAATTTCTTTAACAGGATCTGCAGGAATTTATGTTATTGATAAAAATTATTTGTGTATAATATTATAATTTATCTACATTATATTACAATTCAGTTTTAATTCCATGTAGTAGATAAAACGTCCAGATTACAGATTTTACAAAACTGATATTTTCTTTAGTGGTTATCAGTTCCCCAAGATATCTAAAAGTCTAAAATTGTACATTTAACAAAAGCTTCTACCATCTTATCTGCAAGGCCATTTAATAACTTGATCAAAAAAGTATTTAAACAATATGAAATTAAAAGGAAACTTCATTTGCAAAAACCACTCGAACACAAAAATATATTTTTGGGAATAGGTTAATACTTTTCCAAAGCTTTACCACCAAATTTAAAGAATTGTCTAATACATAATGTATAGACATTTCTTAAATAGTCAGGGAATATATTTTGAAATTCAAATGCATGATTTATGCTGTCCATTATTTATTACTACATTTATTTTAATTGCTATAGTAATAAACCAATTTCAAATTTTAATGGGATTTTTAAATTTCCAGACTTTCAATTTTCAAATTTAAAATTTGAAATTTTCAGATTTCATATTTCAAATTTAAAATGATTTTATTAATATTAATAACAATGAGTGTCCTTTTATACAAAGTGACAAAGAAAAAAACATATATTAAAGGAAAAAAAAGCGTAATCACTGGGTGAGATTCATTACGTAGGCTGTTCTTTCATGTAACTAAACCCAGAAATAGGAATAGAATTAAATTAATGAGACCCTGCCTAATGTAACTATTTCTAAATTGTAATGAACTAAACTGTAATTTTGTGATGAGTTCTTCATATCAATCATAATAAATATGACATAATAACAATGACAATTAATAAAAGCACAATGAAAACAAAACTAGCAGAATTAAGAAAAATTACATTAATAATGCAACATGAACAAAATTAAATTATTAATATTATTAACTGCGTTGTTAGTTCGATAAATCTGGTAAGAGAAATACCTTTCAAATAGAGCAAGCAGTCTAGTGACTTAGGGACTGGATATGACCACGGAAACGAGTTGAAATATTACGAACATTGCCATCGATTCTAAATTTAATATCATTATAAGGAGGACTTTTATAAATTAAAATTTTATGAAAAGTACACAACATATGTAGTGTCCTACCCTTGCACATAGATAACCATCCAGTCTCAGAGAATTTATTGCTTCTAAACTTTCTGAATTCTTTCGGATGTTCTGGGTGATAAATAGAAGCATAGAAATTAAACTGTGAAAGATCAAGTGCTTCTCATAATCTAATTTTAGTATTTGTACTAAAAGAAGATTTGTGGAAATAGAGTTCCTGAAGTTGGTGGTAGACTCGTGAGGTGCAATTGCCGATTTGATCTCTGAATCTGAATGTATTGTCCTACACAAACTCCAAGTTTTTAGCTTTATTGACTACATGCATGAAGAACATAAACTAAGCATATCAATGTTAATATTATCAACATCATACGCTTTAGATTTTATATTGCTGAATATTTGACTAACTGTCTCACAGGAAACAACAGCAGAAAGACTATTAAAAAAGTAATTATTAATCCTTTTAACATTTGCAATATTCTGCTGTCGAAGATCCAAGAATTGGAAGTTTCCAAAGAGACTTGCTATTATTTTTTGCGTTTGACAAAAAATCAAAAATAGCTTATTTTCGTTGTTAATGGCATTAGTTGTGAAATTTCGTGGTAACTTGTAACAAGTCCAGTGACGCAACAACCCAGTTCTTCTGTATTTAGCTTTAGCGTTGTTTCTTAGAGAAATAAGAAATTTAATATTATCAGTAAGCCACGGTGTAATAGTTTTCATAAACTTAGATGTCCTTACTGGAGTATGTTTGTCAAATAATTTTAAAAGATTAGGGTTCAAATACCTTAATGCAGTTTGTCATTCAAATCATGTTAAGTATCCTATTAAAAAGAACAGACCGCAAATCTTCAAGAAACAAATCATAGTTAATATTCGATAAGACCCTGTACGTTTTTGTGATAGGTATATTTCTGTGCACGCTAAAGGGCAAACTACAATAGATCAAATCACGATCAGAGAAGTGGCATGACTCATCGCACACTTGTCGGAAATGACGAAAAACCGGTCAAAACTAAATAACTCTCAGAATTGCTTAAATATTTTGTATATAAGGTGTTATTGGCGTCTCTGCTATCCAAAGTGATGTAGAAAATGGAAATTATTTTATTTATTTATTTGTTTTATCGACGAAATTTAAAAAAAATGTATCTGAATTCGTACATTACGTCTGTCTGTTGGTCTGTTGTCATGTTGCCGTAACTTTACAGGACATGTTATATATTAAATCAACTTAGGATGTTCTCCTGATTACAAATACGTAATCGGTATTTCGATATCTCGAATACTTCTCGAGATAATTGAGATCGAATTTCTTTCCTTATTTATTTGTCTTCCTATTTGTTATATAATTTTAAGACGAATATTATGTCGTTTTTCTGAACTATTACACTGCACAAAGTATCAAATATAGTATTCATACTGACACCATTTTTAATTGCTTTTCAATAAAAAAGTGACTGAGTTTCAAATTTGCTAAAAAAAACTCGTGTTCGCTTTGTTTGCCGCTGCAGTTCAAACATGGCAATCTGATTTTCGAGTAAAATTGTAACTTAGTCGTTTTCAATTTCAAAAATTTTTTTTTAATTTAGAATCGTATTTTACATCAAAAAGTAAGACAAACGTATGCTTTTATCTTTTTGATATCACCTCGGGAACATGGTCAAAATAACCGCCAAAATTTGAAAAAAGTAACAAAACGGAATTCGTTGTGGTTATGTTTTGCATTCCTAGATGTTTTATTCTAAAATTAGCTCACTGATACCAAAGTATCGGGCTTCAATTTTGACTAATAAAGCTTATTTTTGAATATTTGCTCAGTGGCGTACCTATGGTGAGGAGGGGGCTGGGCGGGAGCGGTCCGCCCCGGGCCTCATTTAGCACTTACAAATAACTATTGTTGTTTATACTTTTACTATTTTCTCGAAAAAAAACAAATGCCCTCCACATTAACTACAAGTTTAAGACTCGAAAAGCATAATAAATTGAATATTATACAGAATATTTGAACAATAGATAAATTTAAATGTATTTCTGCTTGTTCTTTTTATCAATTACTAAAAGACCCGCAAATTTCCGCAGCTGATTTTTACTTTCTGAAAAAATATAAACTTTTTCTCATATTACAACATAAATTCACATGGGACCACAGGGGATAACATTTTCAAATTTCAAGATGAATAAAGAAAACTCGAACATTGTTCAGCTAACTAAGAACATTGAATTTTTCACTGAAATCATACTAAAAAAATTGCAGTAACTATGATATTGCATCGTGCTTGAAAGACTATTTCGTGAGTACAGTAGACAATTTTGACGCTGTTTTAATTTAGCGAGATACACACCTTCAAAGCAATGGTTAAAATTTGGCTTAGTAAGTATGTTGTAAAATCACTATCTTTCAAGTATTATTTATAACACAATGTATGGTAATATGCATAAATTAATTACGAATACTAATTTTTGAATGTTTAGTTGTAAATATAAATATATTTAAATTTCATTCTGCGTAGATTTATTTTTTAGAGTTTTGGCCGTTTTTTTCCTGGTTTCCGACCACAGTGCATCGGTTACCAATATGAGATCAATCAGAGACATTGACTAACTAATTAACCTGGTGGATTAACTAATAAGCTAAAGCAAACCCAAAGACAGCAATATTGATTGAAGGTAAATTACACGAGCTCTATCAGCTTTCATAAAATGAATATTGAAGTCCCAAGCCATTCAATATACTCTGTAACTGGTAAGCGAAGGGAAACTGAATTCTCCATTTCATCTACAAATGTAAAATAGTCATAACTAGGGGTGTATAGGCTGCACCGACAGCAACTTTATTACTGGCAATAGTAACTATTAATCAAATTTGCTTGACATTCCAGTCGTTTACTGAGATTGTATAAAATTGTCTTATATTTCGTATATACACCCCCACACCAGCCCCTCTGCCTACCGTATTATTGCTGATTTTGAAGAAGATAAACGTCAGGACTTGTTACTGTTTTTAATAGCAATAATAGGTTACTATTTGTAAAAATTGGAGTACAGGCAAAATTAAGACTAAATATATTATTAGGAGTTAATTTTAATAGGTTACATAATTTTTATAAAAAATTATTTCGGACTCGAAATTTTTCAAGATTTTTCTTTCTTTCTTCTAGGACCAAAAAAGAATTCGTTGAGATATATATAGGCTCTCTATCTAATAATTACTAAGCAATAATCCTTTTAATTTTAGTTTCATTTTATAATTTGAGTGTATAATTATTTTATTTTTGAACACGATGTTGTTGTTATCAAAAGAAATATCTTTATTTGTTTTTGTAATCCTAGTACGTACCAAATACAATAAGTTTTATTATCTCATACATTCTTGTGGAAAACATATAATAAATTACATTTTATAAAGCTTTAGATTTCTGAAATAATGAACACCCTTATAAACTTAATTCTTGTAATATTATCATAACAATACTTTCCATCTTTCCCATTTTTTGCAAAGTTGGAAGATTTTTAAATAAACTTGAAAGAAAAGTCGTCTCTTAACGATCACTTGAGTACATTACAATAACACAACGTTTTGAAACTTAACACTATAAGGTTCTTGTTGCAATCTAGTTGGACAACCGATCAAGTCAATGAGGCAATTTTGGAAATTGCAGCAGCACTACAGGCAACGCTAAAACGTGACAGGATTATCCTACCACAGTTTTGTTCGATAAGGGGTTCAACTGGAATTAAATGGAAACGAGGAGAATTGTTCTTATTTGTTTTGCTCTTAAATAAATAATATCAACATGGAGCTTGAAGTTAAATCAATCTGGGATTTTCCAAATAGAGAGAATATTCAAAATCTTGAATTGTGGTGTGTACTTATGCAGTATTTGTTTGCATTTGCTATTTTCCGTTTTTTGTAAAACTATTTTGCAATTTAATCCTAATGTATTTTATTAATAGTCAGCAAAGAGGAAAAAATAATAATGATAATAATGATGGTATATATGAGCGCATCAATTATTTTTGATATAAACACATATCGTGTATCATGCTTGTTATAAACGTCTAAAATAACACGTATTGTTTTTGAATAATTATTACTGGAATTAAAACCAAAAAGTAAAACTGTGAATAAAACAAATAACAATAAAGTCTCCTACAAATATAAAATGTAAACTTCTAAAATCGGAAAAAAGATTAAATAAGCTTCCACCAGCAAATAATAAAAATAAAGAAAGAAGGCGATATCATTTATTATTTAACAGTCCATCTTATTACTAATTCAAAACTCTGCTTTACTTTTCTATCTCTCGTTTTGGTTATTTTCTATTTTAATAACAACGAATGTTAAATCTTGAAGGTTAGTCAGTGGATTCTTCGTTTTTCATGTCAATTCATCCTTTATTCATTTGCCTTCCCTTTTCAAACCGTCCCGCATTTCCATTCTGCGGCCGCCCTTACCGAAGGCACCCAATTGTTTTCAATACATTTTAACACACCTGTTTTATCAGATCGGAACTTTGTCGATTAAATTATACTTTTAAATTATAGGTGCCCTGTCCGATATTTCACTGTACAAATGTTCGTTCCAAATTCGTTTTCCGGGAGCTCTTTTGCTTCCGGCGCATTTTGTGTTAGCATAGAACTTCGCTTAACAAAACGAGTTATAGATTATATTCGACTTTTAATATCAGGAAATTGGAGAAAAAAATAATGAAAGGATTGCTTGGTTCATTTTTGCCTACGTTGATAATAACGATTTAATTTATTTTCTGTATTCGGAATTAAATTGCCGGAGTTCGAGTTTATGTTTAGGAATTTATTGTTCTTATTCGTATTTTTAATTGGAAATCTGAATATTGAAATGGTTACGATTTTTGTTATTACATATCATATTATTTGGAAAATAGCATTGAAAGTTTGATTTTATTGACATTTTATAAGCATTAATTCTAAAGAATCGGCAAAGAAATTATATAATTATTAATTATGTTCAATGCGGTAAAAAATGCAATAAATGCTTGGATGAATTTGTTCTAGTTTTTACCTTGTGAGTATACAACAGGAGTTGTACATGCCAAAACCTAGACTAGAGATAAATTAATTAATAGTGGTCTAGATGTAAAAATTTATCAAACTTAAGAAAATCTGATGAAACCTGATTAACATTTAAATAACATTAAAACGATCCGTTTTAGCATCCTATAATGCAACATGGGATAAAAGATAAAGAATAGTATCAAAATAATGATATATGGGCTGAAAAATAATTCTGGGACACCATAATAATAGAAAATAATTTTATAATTTATATTTCGTGCTTAGTTTAAATATCAATATAACATCAATAAATTTATCTACCGTGTCAAGAGGAATCTTTCCTATAAATTTGTCTGATTCTGAAACATCCTATAGACCTATCTAGACCGAACCACTTTCATTATATATCCGTTTATTTAAATTTCTTTGTCTCTTTGACTACTTAATATTTTGTTTCATATTTTCCGATACATTTGTTTAACTTTCTTTTATAGACAAGAATAATTGATTAATGAACAAGGTCAATGACCACAACTACCGTTAGAGAAACCTATTTATATAATATCCCCCGTCGATTAATGATATTCTTGTATACTAATCATTACAGCCTGAATTTTGCAAACGAAGAGTTTTAACCCCATTACCCTTCTATTCAACAAAATAATAATTATTAATAAATGAGAACCCTTATTTATTCCTTCATAACGTAACTATTGATTATTATTTGTATAATAAATGAATCGTTTACTGAACAATAACTTTTCAGGTATAATAGACAAAATAGTACTTAATTAAATATTTGATATAAAACATTTTGAGGAAATTATTAAATGTTAGCCCCTTGTTTGTGATAAATCCTTTTATTGTATATATAACCATAATGCGAAGTAAATTTTAAATAACTATTATCTGTTAGATATAAAATGTTCCTCTTGCAGAAGAAATTTGCATTTGCATTTTTAAGTTTGTATGATTTTTATGAGTCACATATGTAGGTATAGACCTTTTATCAATAATGCAATATTTGTTGAAAGCTTTTGTCTAGTGCCATTTCATTTAATGCTAATCTATTTAATGATCCATTTTATCTAATCCAAATTGCTTAATGATCCCTTTTGTCTAATAACCTATTTTTTCCATTCATATAGTTAGAGCCGGCCTCAGAATTCAAGCTTTGCGCCCTTAAACCCTTCATCAAGTAGCATTAAAAACTTTCCTTCCAACCTAGAAGACCTCAAGTAAACGTAAAAAAAAACTTAATCGATTTGAATAATTTCACTTACATAACAAGCCCAACCAGTTCATGAAAGGATAATGAATATCGAGAAGACCAAAATGCACGTCCAGTTCAGTTAGTTTGACAAATTTAAGAATTATTGTAAATCTTTTGACAATTCCTCCTTTCGCTTTTCTTTCAAGGGGTTGAATAACAAATAGAGAAAAAAATTATTTTCTACGCCTGTGTCAAAGGTAACGGTTTTTGATATAGTTTCTAGTATCAAAAGCGGCCTTTTTTGAGTTCAAGAGTATTACTTTTGGGCCGCTTTGACACCAAGAACTGTATTAAAAAACTTTTCTTGACACAATTACAAAGAAATGCCAAAATAGAAATTGTTTGCACCAATGCAATTCTAGACCTTATCTGCTACTCTTTTGGTACTTCTTACATAGCAGTTGGAAAAAATTGTTCTTTGTCAAAATAACATTCCCAACAACAACCACCAAATCAGTAAGAAATCAGTTCAAGAGCAATAACATTAAAGTCTTATTCTAAATTTTATATCAAACCTTCACTTGCATTTACTTACTTCCCACATATTGCATTGCGAACAAATACATAGAAGTTAAAATGTGCAAAAACGTCATATCACTAAGCGAAAAAGAAGTTATTTAATGGAAATGTAGACGCTTTATACTAAACAGTGAAATTAATGATAACCACAGAACTTGGACAGGTATTCCATGAAATTTTTCTAAAGATTCCATTTACATATTCTAGTCTATTGCTATTCAAAAGCCGATGCGCAACCGAAACTTTCTTCATTCACGCGCGACAAACTGTCTTACTCGGAAGTTTTGTGGGAACGTCACAAGTCTCACACCGACTCGACGACCCGACGTACAAACATTCTGTTAATACACACATTTTTGTTGTTATTAGAAATTCCAAAGAAAATAATTTATTTATATTTTCCCAGTTTTCACGACATTTCCATGACTTTTCTCTATTAGGTTCTTTTCTTGACTTGTCCAGGTTTTCCCTGTTTTCCAGGCGAGGCCGAACTCTGAACTAATATAGAGTAAAACTGACGTCTTAAGCGCGACAATTTTTAGAATTTGTTATCGGTTAATCTAATGAATTCGACGTCACTTGCTTGCTGGGTACTTACTCTAGGCAAAAGGAATTTACAGTTTTACCAAACTGAGCGGTGATCATAATTTACCTTACGTCATCGAGTACGAGGAAAGCTGTGTTTGTAATGAAAGTACACCAATGCACGTACATAAAAACCTGGTATGCTTAAAATTTACTGGCCGGGTTTGGAGTACATAGAGGATCTCCGATACGATTTTTCGTTGTTTAATTGCATCATAAGATGCATGGTATAAAGGAAGATGTCAGCTATTTTCTTTCTTTCTTAACGTTTCTTTTGTTTTTGTACTCGATCACGTGACGTAAATCAATTTTTCTCGCATCCGATGACGTAGGGTAAATATGATCGCCGCAATTTGTCCTGTAGAGTGAAATGAAAGAAAAGACTTGCATTTTCCAAAAGATATTTGTCTTTTTGTAATTTAGACGATTTTATGGAAGCTGCAACACAAGGTGTTGACTCGTGATTATGGTTCAAGTCCAAATGCTTTAAATCTTTTTTCAAGCTGATTTCGAAAACCGTTATTTCATTTTCAGTGAAATTCTGAACACTTATTTTTCTATACTTACTCTTCATGAAAGCTATATTATAAAAAGTATGTGAAGAAGAAGCCAAAATAAAAAATTTTAATTCTAGAAAAATAATTTGCATTTATATTGAAAATATCTCACAGTTAGAAGATTCTGAGTCTGTACAGTGAAGTGCTAATAAATAACCAAACCCTAAGATTACGACAAAATTGAATCTCTCATTTTAGAATTGCTAAGAAAATAAATGCCAAAGACATATCCAGAAATTAAGAAGTTGACTCTTCTTTGCTGTAGAGAGTTTTTGCTTTGAGTTCGTTTTCTTTTCTGACCCAGTTGAATAATAACACGTGAAAGATGCTGAAAGGGGCTCTGTTGATGTCCTTTGAAACTAATTGCTAATTGTTCCATTGCTACTGCGTCACTAGAGTTCCAACGCTGAAAAAACTTGTATAATTACGTATAGTAAATATGAATAGATTAATCGGAGGCAAACGTAAGCTTGAGGACGAAGAAGTTTCCACTTCTTCAAGAACGCTCAGTACTAGTGCTAATCCTATAATAAAATTAAAAACATAAAAATATGGTCAAGCGCACTTAAACTTCGGTTTTATGAGCACTGAAATAAGTGGTGAAGAAAAACGTCAATGTGTTATTCGTTTCAGAATTATGGCTGTAGATAGCATGAAACCGGATAAATTGAAGAAGCATTTAGAAATTTTACACAAAGAATATATTGGTAAGCCTCGTCAATTTTTCGCAGAGCAACTCAGATCTTTCGCAAAACAGAAATCCAATTTCCACACAAAGTTCGCACAGTAATTGAAACAGCTTTATTAATATCGTACCAAGTGGCTTATAAAATAGCCAAATGAAAAAGCCACATACGATTACAAAGCTACTTATTCTACCAGCTGCTATAGACTTTGCAAAAACAACGTTTGCTGAGCTATGATAAACAACTTAAGAAGATTCCTCTGTCAGACGATACAATTTGCCAAAAAACTAACGATATATCTGTGAATATTCAGCAACAGTTTGAATCTGAATTAGTTGGGAAATTATCTTCCATGAAGCAAGCAAGCATTCTGTCAGGGTGCTACAATAGTTGAAGATTTGCTATTTTGCAAACCTATAGAAGAAAGAGCAACTGGTATCGAGCTATTCAGAATTATAAATAATGCTATTCTCAGCGCAAACTTGCAGTAGAAAGATTGTGTTGGAGTTTGCACCGATGGAGCTCAAGCCATGTCTGGTAGCTATAACAGTTTACAAGCACTTGCGAAGAAGGGCATGATTCAGCGGAAAGCTTTAGCAACAAATTGGAGAAGTCCTGAGCTAAATATTGTTTTGACAGTTACTCTTTGAAATGTTTCTCACGATGTGTGAATTTATCTAGAGTTATCTGCGGAAGAGAATCATAAAAACAGCGTTTCTAAAGACAGTGGAGAGTCATTTAGAGAACTTGAGCACTAATTGGAAGGTTCCTTCTCGTGTGATGTCACGTCATCATTGATATACGTATAATTAGTAGTGTACTTACAAATACTAGAAAGAATAGGTTTGGGTTGTAAAGATGAAACCACCTGATTAGTCCTATTATTATAATTATCGCTCTGAATGTACCAAGGATTGGTCATAGTTTTACTGCAGAAGAAAACATTAAATTGCGTGACTGAAATTGGGTAATAAATCCATTTGACAGTACGCCTACCGGTCTAGCGCTGCAAGAAAAAAAACAACTGATAGATTTTTTTTCAAGTAGCTCAGAAAAATCAAATTTTGTTATTAATTTCTGGACTAAACTGTCTTGCAATTATTCTTTTATTAAAGTAAAAGCGCTTTGCATACTATTACCTTTTTGCACTTCTTACTGTACGAAATTGGTTTTACTGCTGTAACTAAATACAAAGACAAACTTCAAATAGAAAAGGAGCTCAGAGTGAGCATCTCGAATATAAAACCAAAACCTGGACAGGCTGTGTACCTCAAAGTAGGCACATATTAGTTATTAGATCTATGTCCTAGAAATGTTTTATTCATTTTAATGATTTTTTTGTGATTATATTTTAAATTAATAAAGAAATATATCTGATGCCTTGTCTTGTTTACAGTTTGAGAACTGCTGATTTATATGTTATAGAAATAGTTATTGAAAACTAGATTTTAACAGCTACCTTTTTATAATAAATTCTGCACAGCTTCTTAAAATTCTTTCTGTTGAGTAAAATTTTATCAAAATCTAATATGAACATTTAAATAAAATTCTAAAGGATTTAATAACGGCATGGTTGTTTACATACTACATATTTTGCATATATGCAATATATTTTCTAATATTACATTCGAGACGAAAGGAGGAAATCCAATATTATTCATACGTTATGTAATTTAAACCTTCACAGAAAATGCTTGCTGATATCAAACTTCAGGTGTCACGCAAAATTTTAAGAAAAGAAACTTTAAATTGGGAAAAGATAAATTTTCTTGGAATAGAAAATACTTTCCCATACTTTAAAAGAATCGTTATTCAAAATCCATAAAGTAAACCTAACAATGTGCATATTGTATGTACCATGATGAGCATCTTTATAAAGAAAATGGAAAGATTTGAATTAATAAACTTTTTAATAACATAATTATAATTACGTGTTTGCACGGTTGTAAGTACTTAAGAGATTTTAAACAGACTAAACCCAAATCAATGAAAGATTTATTTTTGGAAATTTGATCTTAACCACTTTTCAGCCAGTTCATCTACACAATCCTCTTACGTTGCATTTCGGTAATTTATGAAAAAGGGAACTGGTCTAGATCTTAGAACTCTTATTCGATATGTTAGTACATATGTGAGACGGTCGATTTCGAACGCAGCACTACTTATTTGAATTTGTGTTAGATACAGCAGTATTGTAAGTTGAACGGTATAAACTGTTCAAACAGTCCCATATCTCGAATTTGACTTCATAAGGTAATTCTAAGTAAGTATGCAAAGTGTTGTATTTGCAAATACCAATTTTGAAGTTTTAGAATTCACTGCACGGTATAGTAATCATGTTACAACCGTAACACTGTTTAGAGCGATGCCGATCTTAAATGTTAAAGTATGTATACGATGACCTGAGATCGGAATTTCGAGCAGAAATTGTTCCAGGATCAAAATACTTGGTGACAAATTTCATTTTTTTTTAATCACATTTTGTAGATATCTTTTCTCTTACTGAAAATGTCAAGGCTCTATTGTGATCACTGAAAGAAGAAACAACCTAATCAGATTAAAAGATTACTATTTAATATTTAATAGAAATTACGCATCATCTAAATGTTATTATAAAATTAATTATTCTAGCTTTTTCTATCTAATTGTATTATTTTGCAACACCATCTCTGACTCTTGTACTAATAAATTGTTGCTCTAACTCTTCTAATTTGAATCGTATATTAGACGATCTGCTTTTAGAAATATATCATTTTTGCTTATTCTGCTTCGCATAATCAGTCATTTAACAATACCTTTTTAGTTAAGACAGTAAGTAGTTGACTTGAAAACATTTTTGACTCCTTGTCAAGACAATTATTAAGTGAAACAGTATTTTTTATACTAATCTTAAAGGCAGTAACTAAGATTTATCCTATTATCCTGTAGTCCAACATGTCACATACCCCACATTAAATTCCTTCATTTCCTACGCAGTCCAATGTCACTAGGTCATCGCCATTTAGCTTTTGTTCTTTACGCTTCCCTTTGTCTTTCTTTTCCTTGAATTATCGTAATTCAGCTTTACAACTACTGCCACCTTTATAATGATTTGTAGAAAGCTATGTTATTTGCAGCAAGTTATGAACATTTTTGCTAAATAATAATTAAATTAATTATCTGTCTTTTAGGATTTTTGTAATGAAATTCTGCGTTTTGACGTTTGGATTTACGAGTTTCTTCAGAGCTATATCGTCGTTCTAATTTCAAACAGGAAAGAATTGTGTTTCTGAATATCGACTAACCAATGAACAGTATTATTTGTTAGTCATTTTCCTAATAAGTGATACACAAACTAGGTTTTTTTAACCAAGAGTGTTTATTCTCTTGTTAGAAGAAATTTCAGCAGCTATTAATGCATTTAAATCTTTCAAAACAACATTGGGTATCTAATAAGATAGAATGTTTGCATAGGTCAAACATTTTTACAAATCCCAGATTTGCCATCAGAGAAGGAAGTGTGCTGGCTTTCCGCCATACAAATAGGTACCACAATCGGGCATATTGTTTTATTGTTGTATCGTTAGATGATAGTTTGACAATATTGGTTATCGTAAAAAGAATTAAAATTAATTCTGAAATTTCCTAGTAAACTTACATACCTTTCAACATTTTTTTCTGGAATTGCCAAAAGGGTTCTTCAGGACAACTTTAAACAAAACAAACAAGACTAAACCGCGGATCAAAGGATAGAGGCCATATAGGAATGAATATAAGGCCACAAAAAGAATTATTTATATCTTTATGTCAGTTGATTTAAAGAGAACAATTAGGCAATCCAAGATCATTATATTATTTAAAAATAAAATACGAGTTAAGTTAAAAAAAACGATAAACGTATTCATACAAAAATTGAGACTGATTGGGATATCTTTGGCACACAAACACAATATGCTCTAAATTACCTTCTACATTGCACAATTCACAAAGAAGAGATTGTAGATCTCTAATTCGGGCTAAATGCGCAGGATATGATGCATGCCTAAATCTCGTGCAATTGCAATTAGTGCTAGTGATAAATTTTTTTGGCAAATGATAGGTTTCAAACCACAAGTTTTAAGTGGAGAGGATTGAACAACAAACAGATTTGATTCAAAAGGCAAAATTTCATCCAATGTATCGTAATAGCCTCTTTGGCTAGAGAGTAAGCTTTTTCATTACCATGAAAACCCAAATGTCCTTTGACCCATACAAAGATCTTAAACTTGAGAATGAGAGTATTATGCAAATCATTGGGTAAATAAAACTTCGTAAAGCAGAAAACACCGACGAAGAATTGGATAAGACTACTACCTCTGTAATATTGTTAGTCGACAAGAGGTCTCAAACAAGGTAATTTAGTTTTCAAGCTGTGTTTTAATTAGCCCTAAAGAAATTAAATAGAGACAGAAATAAGCCGAAATGCTAGCATATTGCATAATTAATCATTCGTTACTCATTAGCGCTTAGCATACGCAAAATCAGATTACACAAAGAAATGGACGTAGCCAATAACTGCTAGACACAAAGTGTATGAAAATTAACATGAATAAATATCTTGCAAATAGAAATTTTAAAATGGTGATTAAAATCGTGTTAGATTTTTTGGCAGGTGCAATTCAAACATGGCAATCTGATTTTCGAGTTTTTATTCTAAAATAATGTATTTTTTAATTGTTTTTCATTATTGCTGGTAAGAGCGAAACAATATTACCATTATTGGAGGTTCTGAAACAAACAGAAAATTGTAAACTCAATCCGGGGACATACAGCAGTCAGATAAGACGAATAGCGGTACGTTATCCAGATTTAGTAATGACAGGTTAAGGCATTTATTCCTGCCCAATGCAGTTCCGGCTTTACTGACTTTCCCTGAAACAGTTTCGCTCTCTATCAAAAGGTTTTGGAGAAACCTGGACTAATATCTATTTCACGTAAAGAGATACATGCGTCACAGATTTATTTTTAATCAACGACAATACGCACCTATTTGAAATGTATGTTGAAAAAAGAGACATGTATTGAACCGTTAGCATTCCATTTAAGTAGGTATATGACATGGATAACACTATACCTTTTCAACTTCAAATTGGGACCAATCAATTTCAAAATGGAAATAATCATTTTTAAATTGGGAATAATCATTTTCAAATTGAGAATAATCATTTTCAAATTGGGAATAATCATTTTCAAATTGGAAATAATCAATTTCAAATTGAGAATAATCATTTTCAAATTGGGAATAATCAATTTCAAATTGGGAATAATCATTTTCAAATTGGGAATAATCAATTTCAAGTCGAGACCAATCAACTTCAAATTGAGACTAACCAATATCAGATAGGCTGTGAAGAAAATAAACAATCTGCAATCAGTTGCAGTAATTTATTGTGAAATGTCATATTTAAAAAGTGTAATTAATAAATAAAAATGCCTTATATAAAGAAGATTGACGCTGATAGTGTTAAAAACCAAATTTGTGCCTTATATAATAATAATGAAGACTGGAGAGCGCTTGCAAAGACACTGGGTGTGAAGAAATCAACTGCATATCGATGGGTTAAAAACCAATCCGAAACCGAAAAACTGCGTGGTGGGAAGCGAACAATGCATTGAAAAAAATCCTAAAATACCTTTAAAGCAACTAAAAGAAAAACTGCAACATGATTACCAAATTTTCGTTTCTACAGAATGTGTGAGGAGACATTTGGATAATTTAATGTATACAGTGAAAGATATCCGGAAAGAGCCCGAGAAAGCAAATAGTGAAGAGAACAAAATAAGACGACGTGAATATGCTCAGCAACTTCTGGAATATCAAGCAGAAAAATATTCCCATTGTCTATATGGATGAAACAAAAAACGACGATCCAAGAAAGGAACCCGCTGTACCTATATTTCTGCAGGCAGTAGGGGATCTAACATCCATATTATTGGATGCATAGGCAATATGGGTTTGATTCACAATGAAATTAGAAGAGGTGCATTCAAGAAACCGGAAGCTAAAGAGTTTGTACGCCAGTGTCTTCGTAATGCTCAAACTATATATCAATCACCAGTAGTAATAGTAGTAGATAATGCTCCTTGTCATGCATCCATCGCAGACGTATTTGAAGAAGACGAATTTGTTGATCACCACTTACTAAGACTTAGTACCTATAGTCCAATGTTTAATGCAATTGAACTTGCGTGGTCTGCATTAAAAGCAGGTGTTAAAGTTGATTTAGCCATTCAAATGCCACATATTTTGGTGGGTGAAAACAGGGTAGATATGACTCAAACCGAGTTTCGTCTACAGCAACCGGAAAATATCTTACGAGCAAATATACCAAAAATTACTGTTGCTAATTGTTCCCGATATGTGGCTCATGTTTAGAGATTTATTCCTGACGCGTTAAATATGGTAGACATAAATTTCTAAGTCGTTGAATACTGTAATTAACATTATATTTATTTAATATAATTAATAAATCTTGTTGTGTTTAATATTTATTGTTAATGAATATAAGATTTATTTGTATTTAAAGTATTAAACCAATTTTGTTGCAATAAGTTAGTTTGTTAATATTTATTTATTAATGAAATGTGACATTGCCTATTCCCAATCTGAACTTGATTAGAATCAACTT
>VTPC01001175.1:63309-108696 GCA_011009095.1 Ignelater luminosus
GGCCTAACAAATAGATGGCGCTAGTTTTATTGCATTCACCGCTTTTTCAGTTAGTACTAACCTTCAAAAGACAGCTGTTAAAATTTCATGATATTCTATTCATTATTTTGTGAGTTATTGTGCTAAGAGTGACGCTACTTTTGTTATTTTCAAAACAATGGATCAAAAACAATTTCGTGTTTTAATTTTACACTGCTTCTTGATGGGAAAAAATACCGTTCAAGCGAAGCAATGGCTTGAAAAGTGTTATGGGGACTCCGCTCCATCAGAAACAACAATAAAACGTTGGTTTGCTGACTTCAAACGTGGTCGTAGAGACACCGATGATGCAGAACGCAGTGGACGTCCAAATGAGGCGGTAACACCAGAAAACATCAAAAAAATCCACAAAATCGTTTTGAATGATCGAAAAGTGAAGTTACGTGAGTTAGCTGTCATCGTAAAGATATCAAAAGAACGTGTTGGCTTTATATTGCATGAGCATTTGACTATGAGAAAGCTCTGCTCAAAGTGGGTGCCGCGTTTGCTCGCTGTTCACCAAAAACAAGAACGTGTTGATGTTTCTGAGCAGTGTTTGGCCATGTTTAAACGTAACAAACCGGAATTTTTGCGTCGATATGTGACAATGGATAAAACATGGATCCATCGCTTCACTCCGGAATCAAAACGATCGTCATCTGAGTGGACAGCAACTGGTGAACCTCGTCCAAAGCGACCGAAAGCACAACAATCGGCTGGAAAGGTTATGGCCTCGGTATTTTGGGATGTGCGTGGTGTAATATTCATCGACTATCTTGAGAAGGGAAATACCATCAACAGTGAATATTATATAGCGTTATTGGAGCGTTTGAAGGCCGAAATTGCAAAGAAACGACCGCATATGGCAAAGAAAAAAATTTTGTTTCATCAAGACAACGCACCGCACCGTGTCACAAGTCAATCAAAACAATGGCAAAACTACATGAATTGAACTTCAAATTGCTCCCACATCCACCGTATTCGCCAGATTTGGCTCCCAGCGACTACTGGCTGTTCGCAGACCTAAAAAAAATGCTTGCCGGTAAGAAATTTCGCTCGAATGAAGAGGTTATCGCTGAAACTGAGTCCTATTTTGAGGCAAAAGATAAATCGTTCTACAAAAGTGGTATTGAAATGTTAGAGAGGCGCTGGAATGATTGCGTTGTTCTTGATGGAAATTACGTTGATGAATAAAGCTAATTTTGAGCAAAAAAAACCGTGTTTTCTTTGTTAGGCCTGGGACTTTTCAGCCCATATGTTATTTCTCTAAATGAGTCATTTTTATCCAGTAATAGATATCTAGTTACTGCATAGTACTAGACTACACAGAAGCAGCGTAAATGCTGACTCAAGGTAATATTCTACGGTAACTAGCAAACAAAAGATGAATTGATGAAATATTTATAGTACTCTTCGGTTTTCTCCATTGTGTACCACATATAATTTTCTTCTATTTTTGGTCATAAAAAGTACCTACTCATAAGAAAAAGAAAATCATTTTCAAAAGAGAGATTGATTTTACAATGTTTTGTTTTTTAACGGCAGTCTACCACTTAATTAAACACATTAACTAATTAATTATTCTGAACTAATTTTCTAATTATAGTACCTATTTGTAGATATTAGGGAGTATATTTTGTAGCAGGAATTAATAACTCTCGTTTGTAGCAGAACAAACTCCCGTATACTAGCTACACAGCGTTGTATATGGATTTAATACAGGTAATTCGGTTGATCAATACTTTATGCTGTAGATATGCATACGACCTACTCCACTACCATTCTATAAAGCACATGCAGAATGCAGGAGTAATTTTAATATGTATGACGCTCATAATGTAAACTACCACTAAGGAAAAAGAAAGAAAATAAAAGTGTATTGAGTACATAACTTAAAATGAAATACTACCAACCCATATAAATAAAATTATGTAAAGAACCCTTCTACGAGTATTATTGGATTTTTACAACTTTATATAATAAACAATTTAGCAAGATGGAATTATATGAAAACGTACATGAACTAACCATTGTTGATTACTACGAAGTACACACACGTAATATGAGTATACTATTAAATTTGCAACCATTCTCATATTTAAGATGAAGTGCAATTTTCATTTTAAAGGAAACAAAAGGTATGTACCTGATAAGAAATTTATAATCTAAACCACCTCATAGTAGGTTTCAATCTACCACAACAAATTATTTCCCTGATGAAATTTTACTCCACAACCCACAACCAGTTAAACATCTATTAATATTAGAGAAAATCCGTAGGGAAATTAGCAATTTACACGCTAATATGTTCTGCTTCACTGTATGAATTCACATGGTTGTATAATTTATAATTTAGGGAAATTCATCGGTTAATAATTACATACGTTAAAATCGAAATTATTTACTGCTTGATTGAAATACAAACACGATTCCCTCTAAAATATTCATTAAACTACTCTAATATAGTACTATCTATAGGCGACGAATTTAGATTAGGTGAACAGGCTGTATCTTCGTGCCTAAATATGGTGGAATTTTGATGATTGTAATTGATAAGCGTAAAGCGCTTTCTTGACTAGTTAAATGATTGCAGTCTAAAATATATTTTTCTTTAATGTTAAATTGAAATATTTTTAAGGGTAAGCATACAATTTTTAGACATCAATGTCTTATTTTTTATATTTTAAGTAAATACAAAAAGTGTACAAGCAGACTGCATAATTAATTCAGGATTATATCCCTGGGGTATAGTTTTTAATGAATAACAGAGAAGACAGAAACCAACAGGTTTGTTCAATCTGAGTAGTTCTCCTCTTTTACCAGCGCAAATGTAACAAATTTATAAATAAATGTTTAACAAACAATTAGTGGTGTGCCTTCCCGCATTTACTTTATATTCATGAGTGATAGTCTTTTGAATAGAAAGTACTATCGATTCCGGAAAAGTGTGTATTAGATTTTAATAACAAAAAACACTTAAGCAAAGTAATCTAAACTTTCAAGAGCAACTCGGAGCTATTGTAGATGAAAAATTGTCTAAGGAAATTACACCACCCAATATCATGAACGTATTAAAAAGAAAGAAATTAAGCACTATTAAAGTGCAGATTAAGTCTTGTCAACCAGGGCTAGGCAAACTACTCTAAAAAAGCAGTTAACTATAACTATCAACTGTTCGTATCAAGAAGGAGTCTAACTACTAAGTAGCTAACTACTTATTCGAAAAAGTAATTCAATTATCAATTACTAGTAGCTAACCATTTGCTTTTATTCAGCTAAGTACTTTTTCAACTACTTACAAGATATATTTGATATACTTGACATAATATGTAAGCAAGAGAGCCCTGTATAACACAAAACCAAAAAGAAAAGCAAGAAAACTGCATTGTTAATCCAATAAAATATTTTTCTAATTACCGTCTAAAAGTAGACTACGCATTGTTGTCATACGCCAATAATTAATCGTTTTGGTTGAGTTTATTTGTCTATACGTCAGAAAAAAGTATATAACCGAAAAAAATGTACATAGCAACATATACAACCTTAAATTAATCACTTAAGGTTATGCATCTCACTGTAAATAAGTTGCATCATTCAATTGTGACAGTAAAGTTCTGAGAAACGTCATTTAATTTTGCAGTCGTAGGAAAAATCATGTATGTAACACGACCGAAGATGTATTAGGCGTTCGTTCAAGTTTTTTAGAGCCTGGGTCTACAATCACCAATTACTAAAAAAATCATTTAACTAGTAGTTCAGCTACTTAGTAATTAAATTTTTTACTGATAACATTCTATGAACGCCCAGCAGTTTCATTTACCTGTGAATACTATTCATATGTTTACAGAAGAGATTCAAAAATTTATCCTTTAATATTGTAATGCAACTGAATTTAATAATCGACTATTGTTTTAATAATGGACAATCTTGAGTTTGACAAATAACAAAATTCCTTTGTCTCTACTTTAACTAATTTTATACATGCTAGATAATATTACTGATACGTATAAATAAAAATCAAAGAATCGGCCCGCAAAGTGTACCGATGATGTTATCTGCCATCAATACATTTTACATAGTATGGATCAATTCAAGCCTGAAATCAAAAACAAATCTCTTGGGTCTAGGATCAAATTTGCGGAGTCATATGACTTCAGTAGTCAGTGCCCAAATTGGAGAAAGCAATCAAAAAGTAAAATATCACTAAACAATCGTGGCCCTAATAATGGTATTATGTGGCACGATCTTCTTTGCATAGTTAAAGTTTCATCACTGTATATGATAACTGGACATCTCGCCATTTGGTCGAACAACCCTACCGATCAGCAGGAAAATCCGTAGGTAATTAAACAACACTAATTAAGTATACTGGGTTGTCAATCCTTTTTGTGTAGATATTTCTTTCTTAATAAACACATAGTTCCCAGTTATGTTGATGAACAGAAACAACACAGAAAAAAACCATTTGATTATTCAGTATTGTCAAGGTACATTTAATTAACTAAACAAGCTATAAGGCATTACACAATTCTTTTCAGAATTTTTTAATTATGCAGGTTGTAATGCATATGATAATATGTTATAATGTCCCAATATCTCACATTGAACGAAGGAAGTTTTAAGTATTTTGAGCAGAGCCGTACGGTAGATTTTCTCAGTATGATGCAAGTCTTCAAAATGCCGCTCCTTAAATGTTTTTTCTTTAAAATAATCTTTGATTGTAATTTTAAAAAACTGCACAAGATGTACGCATACTATTTTTATTTTTAAAATATAAACTATTTTAAAATAATGATATCAACTATCAAGTACAACAATATACTATAGTTTTACCCTTCTAACTTTAACTTTAGCAAATTCGTTAATTAGAGTGCCAGCCAGTGTAGATTCAATAGAAATGAATGACAAATTTCTAAGTTTTGTTTGGTTTATTGAACTTCTTAAGTACTGTTTTATTAATTTTAATTTGGAAAAACTTTGTGCCCCACTAGTTACAGAGACAAGGAGTATTAATAGAATTCTCAGACTACAACAGTATTCGGATACAAAGTAATTAAGTTATTTTGGCACAGATAATTTGAAACATCCAAAGGTTTCATAGAATATAGTAGCATTCGAAATGCATCACGTAATTCTTCTTGAAGATCATTTGCCTTTATGTCTGGTTCATTTTCGATCGGAAGTATTGACTGGAGACTGGTATATAATAATTTTCTAGCGTTTTATCATCTATATCTTTGAGTTTTAAAATGTCATATAAAAACTAAAACTTTTGCTATGGGTTTCCAGAAGCGTGAATCGTTCATTCAGAGAACTAAGGGTAATGTCCAAAATATAACTGATAAAGTTTATTTTAAATTTATTCTCCCCTGTTAAGGGTTCATCGACAGCTTCTTCGTAGTCAAATTGATGTTTTTTCCTCCTGGCTCTAACTTCAGTTTCAGTCGGAAATTCTGTACTGCACTCAAGATTCTCTGCAATCACATTAGCGGCAATTTTCATCTGATCATATCCAGATTGTCTATAACTTTTTACTTTTTGGTGGTTTCTGATAACATCCTTACACAATCTGGCAAATTTATAGTTACAGATTGCAATACCTTCGAGACTGAATTTATTTCAAATAAAATATTATGCCAAAGAATTACACCGCATATAAACTTGTAATTTTTAATATTTCTTGCTAACCCTCTTGCTTTAACTTTAGTTTCTGCATCTCTGTTGACGTTTCTATTATTTGGAATAATGTATCATAGGTTTCGCAAAGTTGAAATAGTAAAGGTTTTAACGCATCTACTCTGCTTGACTACCTAGTAGCACTCATGGTTTTAGAGTTAATTGTGAAACATATTTATTTAGCACTTCCCAACGTTTTGTAGAACCAGAAAAAAAGTGTAAAATTCTTGTACAATAGAAAAAAAGTTGTTTCTGTAGAAAGAGACGCTGCATCATTCACAACTAGATTTAAACAATGACATGCGCAGGGCACATAAAACGCCTTTGGATATGTTTTAAGTATTCTATTCTGTACATTTTTTTTTACTTCTCTCATATTAGATCCGTTGGCATAGTCTTGTCCTCTAAGCCACTTTAACTCAAAACCTAAGTTTTCCAAATGCGTCAGAATAAGTCCTGCCAAACCCGCTCCGGTTCAATCAGTAACTTCAAAAAAACCAACAAAAAATTCTTCAATTTCATATTTATTTCGAATGGAGTTAAAAGCAACATCTCTTATTGTTAACGACAGCTGTTCAATATGACTTACGTCTGGAGTACAATTGGCGATTATCGAGAAATATTTAGCGATTTTTGTTATTTCGACAATTTTGCTTAGAATTACATTTCCCATCGCATTTATCAATTTATCTTGTATATTACTGCTTAGATAAGTCTCAGACCACTTATCGGATTCGCGTTGAACTCTCCTGATATGTTCTTCCAGAAATGAATCAAACTCATAAAGCAATTCTATCAACTTTAGGAAGTTTCTGTTATTAGGCTGCAACAAATGTTCAGTTGTTCCATGAAAAGCTAAGCATTGTAAGGCCAATAGTCTAATTATTGACATAATTTTTTTTAGAACTCCTCTCCAATGCTGAATCTCCATATACATAATTCGTTGATATTCAGCGTCAATAGTTTTTTCCTGCTTTAATCGAATGTCCAATTCTTTCCATGTTCTAGAAGCATTTTTGTGATTTACAGACTTTTGTTGCATCGTGAAGGCTCTTATAAGATTTCCCCGGTCAGAATAGTCTTTTTTCGGCCAATCACTAATAGCAGAAGAATTATTAAATAGTATACAGCAAAAGCAAAAAACGGCTTCGTTTTTAACAGAGTAAATCAACCAACTTCTCGTAACAACTTCACCATTGCTTAACAGTCAACACTTTCAAATAATGCGAGAGCGAAAATCTACGCCCTGCTTTGTTAATAAGAAACTCGAATTTTTTAGTTTGATGTGGACCCCTCTCAACCAGTATTTGACGAGTTTCAGATGACATGCAGAAAGCATTCCATAATGCAGGATGAGAAGAAATTTTGTTTAATATTTGCTGGCTGCCACTGCTACTGCTACCCGGCTCTTGATGAACTTCTAATAGTGTTATTTTCTGGCTCTCTTTGACAACTTCTTCTGGAAGTGATCGGGGCGGCGCTGAGTTTTTATTTGCCAAATCCAAAGCAGTCGCTGTTGATGTGGATGTGGACGGCTCATCTAAACAAGACTTTTGTACTAAAAATTCCTTCATGACATAGCTTAACTTTCTTCCTCGTTCCTCTTTCTTTAAACGTTTCTATTCCGTTCTATACTGTAATAAAAATATTAATTAAAAAGATGCAACCGTGGGGGGGATCATTGAAAATGATTAAATATGATGATGCTATTAAAATGGAGTAAATAAAATAACGATAGAAATGAGTTGCAAAGGTAGTAAGATTTGTAGGTAACACAAACAAAAATAATAGTTTGGCGCTGTCAGGTCAAAAATCTTTCGGCGAGCGCTCGCCCACAATGCACATGCACCAGAAACCAAAATAAAAGTGTACCGATAGCGCTTAAGCAGAGGAGTGACAGAAATCATAAATTGTATTTAAATCAATATCGGAATAACATAGACCAATATAGGAAAGCGTTGCGTAAGATTTTTAATTATTGAGTGGTTTAAATTGTACTTTGATTTCGCTGCTTATGCTGCTCCGTTACGGTGCCGCCTGATGCGACCGCCTCTTTGCATCATAGCACGGCACGGCCCTGATTTTGAGTCCAGCTGAGATTTGTTGACAAATTTATTTAATAAGAATTAATTCAGAACTTTGCAATGATACCCTGTGTTTTAACTTTAGGCAAGCTAAATTAACTATTTGCAAGAATTTTTGTAACTTACACAACTCTTTTTATGATTATATTTGACAGCTATCTAGCTACTATAAGCTTGGATTTTAGTAACTGAAGAAAAACTGAATTAGAGAAAATGTTTCTTTATTTTTATAAAAATTGGAAATGCAGAATTGTTTTTCGTTAAAAGTCTAAAAATCATTGTTTAGGACTAAAAATAGCTCCGATGTAAAATGGCGTCGTAAAGCGGTCTCATTTTATGTAATTATAATTATGAGTAGACCTGGTAACGACATCAATGAGTCCAAACAATAAATTTGTACTGATTTATTATTAAACGTCAACTGTTTATATGCAAGGTTAACAAGCTGGCAAATTAATAATTCTAGGTGACACATCCAAATAACTGCAAATAAAAAGATTTTCAATTTTATAGTTTAAGTAACACACTTACATTCTACTTATTTCACTATAATGGTATGTTAATTAACGTGCAGCGTTGCAGATTTCGTTCATGAAGTGTTTCTTATATTGCCAAACAGAGCATTCCTCCATAGTGTACAGTTCCAGATTTATGGTGTGGCATTAAATACTGCATTTGCTGCATATATTATAATTGTAGCAGAATTAAATTGAATGTTTTAAGGAGAGATTTGAAAGGAAGATGGCATTACATCCATCAAGCAAATTATTAAAAAAATTTTTTTATTATTAATTGCAGTAAAGCCTGTATGTCTTAAACACTTACGGTTTCAGTTTTATCCGTTCAACATACGCAGGTGTTCAATACAACAGCAGTTTGCACACACTGCGGGTTTGCCAAGGCTAATTAATGATGAACCTGCAAAGTATTCAATATAGGCATATGTAAAGCGCATTATTCATCTAAACCACTGACTTACTCAAGGTGCTATTTTTGTTTTTTGATCCATTTTTGTACAGATAAAACATTGATATCATCCCTGAGTTTACCTTTGTTCAAATCAAAGTGCAGGTACAATAACAGATGTTCAACATAATATAGTGTAATTAGCTACATTTAGTGTAGGTTGGTGCTAACGTCCCAGTGCAATGTACAAAGTACAAAAGTGTTCAGATTGTGCAGGCTGCTTCTAATGTTTAAAGTAAGGCTAAATAAACGGTTCCGACAAAAACCCTTCAACTTGATCAGCTGTTCGATAGAAGATGTTCGACTTAACAGATTTAACTGTATTTAGATTTCGTAGGTATACTCATTTCTTCAAACTACTTCTTTACACTAATTTGTTTATAATCTAATTTCCTCATAACTCGATTTCAAAGTTATATATTATTAGAATAGCATCCTGATTGTTTGGAGACATGCCATTTAAAATAAAGATTACATAACTTAGCTCTTATAGGTGGTATTTGCACCTATCGAGATAACATCTTTGATATTCGCGTGTCCTTGAAAATAAGTAGTATGATCCAAAGGTTAATAATTGCTTGGCGAAGTTTTATTAGTAGTAAACGTTTCATGTTTAATATTGAAAATATTTGTAAAATAAAATTTATAAATGTCTTATAAACATTAACGAGACTTGGTTGTTATTATTATACAAAAGTTTATTGTAGAGTATTTTTGGGAATTTATTTATTTATTGACTTAATAGAGTCTCCTAAATAGTCATTTTAATATTGTTATCTCATTAATATCTATAAAAAGTTGCAGTTATTAATATTGTTTTTAAAACCATCTTTGTACATCCTTCAATGTAATTTTGTTTAATTTTCTTTGTTAGAGACTCGAGCTCACCAATAAATGTTGTAAAAAAACTTCAACAATAGTGCTGCTGGTCTCTATCATTATTTTGCTATCAAGTATTAATATTCTGTATAATATGTACAGCATGTGCAAGAAATTGCTTAGCAAATGTGAAACTTTGTTAATATTGACTTTTCGACAAAAAGTCACTCTTTCAAAATAGTTTTGCTTTTGCCCAAATGACAAACCGTACGTATCCTCAAAATTGCTTCATCATATGCAGAGTATGAAGAAACTATTTATTACATTTTATTAAATGCAGTGTTTTTAATGACTAGACGGGTATTTTTTCTAAGAAAACCTAGGGTGATTCGTAATGGTTACGGAGTTATTGATATTCATAGTAGCGTGCAGACGCTTTAATTTTCGGTTTCATCGTCGTTATCTGTCAAAATATCAAGAATTTTATTAAGAAGAGTTGTAGGGAAATGCCTAGATGGTTTAAGGCTATTTATGGTTATCCAGGGTGTACTCTATAGCTAGAATAAGTCGAATTTCAAGTGTTTTTCTTATTCTTCCTACATTAAGTATCTCAGCTATAAAGTACACCCTGTATAACTGGATGTAAGTTCAAAACGTCTGGAAGACATTTCCTAATAATATTTTTGATATTTTGGGCAACAACGACGATGAAACCGAAAGTTAAAGCGTCTGCACAAAACTTTGAGAACCGATAACTCAGTAACCAAGACGAATCAACCACAGTCTTAAAACAAATACTTGTCTAGTCTATTATTTTTTCAATAGCATTCCGTAACAACCGCATTTAAGAAAATGATTTTGGTTAGTTTTTGCATACCCTGTATATAAGGAAGCAATTCTAAGGCTACAATTTGTCATTTAGGCAAAAGCAAAACTTTTTTGAAGGAGTGGCTTTTTATTGAGAAATCAGTTTCCATTCATCAACCAATTTTTCACATACTCTGTATATTACAAAGTCCCATTACGCATTTGCAACCAAGGTAAAGAATAGAATTTAAACTTTTAGAATTTTCTTAAACATTTTTTAAGTAAACAGTAAAGAAAGATATTCAATGTCTTTGAACTAAGTCTCCGTTCTATTTGTATTCTCGTTCTCATAGCAAACAAGGTTATGGGTTAACAATTTCTTTAAAATAAACGCAAAGTAACGTAGTTACATTGCTATTAAATTAATATTTACTTCGTTCCTAAATTAAACTTTTTTTGGCAGTTTGCATCAACAGCAGTTTTTTCTCTTTAGCATTGTTTTTTACTGTTTGATATTCACAAATTAAAAGCAAGATAAATACAGATGAAATAAACTTAACGTTAACTGAATTTTGTAATGAAAACGATCCTTGTTCGCGTTTTACAAAACATAAGATATTCTACAAAATGCAGCAGCAATTAAAACTAAATTTATTCTTTTCAAAGTTAAATTTTGCAATGTGATGGTTTACTTTTAAGGAGCAAGGTTGAGCATAAAAGCGGGAATTAAATAGTTGATAATGAGTTTTCAAAAGGGTAATTACGGTTAGTTTAAAGTTTGTTAAACAAATTGGACTGCCAGTTTTATATTTCTATAAAGACAAATTCAGAACTAATAATTGAAAATTGTAAATAGCTCACAGTAACCTTACTAGTATTATAAGGTTTTCTAATTGGAAAAGCTTAATAATTACATTTTGTAAAGAAACAGAATGCAGGTCGTTCGAAGCGAGTTTGCGTGTACAGAATCCATTAATGCACTGATTGAATCGAGGAAACCCATATATCCATTCAATTCAACCGAAGTTCAATATTTGATGAACTTTTACAGACAAAAACTTTGAGAGTAAAGTGCCTAAAGCCTGAAGCGTATAACGCCGTACTTTGGATCTTGTTGGTTATCACTGATTCCAAACCAAGATTTGCTTCAAACAAAAGGTTGATCAAGTAAGCTAGTGTAATGTAGCAGGCACGTGTGTAGTAGTCCTCACCCTGCAGAAAGAAACCCCTTGAATTCTGCTTCCGATAGGCACAGGATATTGAAAGCGCTTCCGGGCTTCACTCTGCAAATACTCGTTCATTTCGCCCGCCCCTACGTGGATCGCACTGATTGCTGGATCTTCCCAGTTTGCTTATTCGTTTTACTATTGTTAGTCTTTCAGCGTCAACTCCTGTCCGGTCAATCGTAATTTAATTTACTGATTGGAAAACTTGTTTGCGCTTTCGAATTTTGATTAACTAAAAAGTGAATAAAACCTCCACGGTACCACTGCTCTACTTTTTCAGCTCATCCTACCCGCTTCCAAACAGAATATGAAAATGCTCGTCATATAGTGAAGGAAGTAACACAATATACAAACCGGAAACGAACTTTATTAGTTTTTCCAAGGGAGTAGTTTAAATACAGGGAACGCCTAAAATTCCCTTCCCTTCGGAAATTAAAATATTAAATTTAAAATAGGGACGAACTGTTGTACTGTATATACGCGGGTAGAGCATTTCACGTCTTATTTCACAACGTCGAAATTTTCAGAAGCTTCGTGGATTAATGGAATAAGCCGCTTTAGTTAAAATTTTAATGGATTTATTTTGTTGTTCTTGTCTTTAGTGCTTTTTCCTCTCGAACGATGTTCAAAAATAACAGCTACGTGATTTAATCACAGTTTTACCATTTGACCTTTTAAATGTTACATTTTTTATATTCAAAATTTGTACACAATATTTTCCCTTTCATAGTAACTTGCTCATAATCCGTAGGGAGGAAATGAACACACATTTAACAAGAAAACTACTTCGCTGAGAATAAATTGTTTGAAATTTAACTACATATTTTATTTACATTTCCTGCAAATAAAGCCAACTACAAAAAAGAAAGCAGTGAATGTAATATAATGCATATAAAGCATTATTATTTCTAACTAGTTTTACGAGAAAGTATAATTGAGAAACTAGAAATAGGAAATAGAATATCTTAACTCTTGTAGATTGAACTGGTTAAGGAAACTCAGAAATTGATTTGAATTTAGATATACTTGGTTTCTAACATTATAGAGAATGTTTAGGGCCATAAGCTAACTGAAGGTCACATTTGCAATCTGTTTTTAGCGCACCTAAACTCACGTGTATGTTATGCCGTCATAAAACCGACTATCATGACATTATTTATATTCGCCGTGTTAGATTTACCAATGTTAGGTACCGATGTTTATAATAATAATAAATAATAAACCATAAAACAATTAATGTTGTTTATTTTTGCTTTATAAATAGGTTAACAAAAATAAACAAGCTGTGACAACTGTCGAGGAACAGTAAAGAAACTGAACTGATCTCCTGTAAAATAACGACAAGCTTTTTACATTACTAGTACATACAAAGAGCGGAGTTCTGTAGGTTTTCCTAGAAAACGAGAATAATGATTTCTTAAATTTGCAGCAGATATGTTCTGGTAGGTCCTTTAACGGAAATTAAACAAAAACAAAATTCTTTACCTTTACAATATATGTTCAAAGAAATATTGCAGGTAAGAATTACTTAATTGACAAAAGCGATATTCTTTTTTCTACGAAGATTTATAATGTGCAAACATTTAAAATATTATAGGTAGTTTAAAAGGAATTAATTAATAAAACGCAAGACCTTTTTTCGTGAAGGTAGATAGTAGATTTATGCCAAGATTGCTATCTTTGCTGAATTCAGATTAGTGGTCATGCTCTCACAGTGAATTCCAGCAAGATGATAGTTTTTTCATGCTTTTGCTGGCTAGCTTGCTTTTATTTTTGCCTGAATTTACTTTTGTCCTTGTTTTTAGAGAAATAAATCTATGAAGTATGAACATTGTTATTTTCTGAGATATCCTACATCTTGTGTTTGAATAAATGTTTTTAACATGTTACTTGACACTATTCTGAGCTACAATTTTCCTCTGGGCACGTGACATTATTCGATATACAATTTGCCATTCTAAACCCGACTATACCATAAGGAATAAATGAAAATAATTTAAATGGTATAATCTGCAGTAAGACAGTAAAATACTTTGGTACTAGTGGAATATGCAAGCAGAAAGACCTTAATTAGTTCACATTTTGTGCTCTAAAGCAAACGATATGCATTTTGTAGACAATCGCAATAATATTTATACTAACTAGCCAAAGACAAACGAAGAAACAGAATAGAACGACACAAATCTTCATTCCGCACTTACCAGGTGTTTCTAGTCAACTCCAAAAAATCGAAAACAAATGCAACGAGGCAATGGCCAGAAAAGCCAAACCCAGGAACAAAGACCAACAAACCGCTATGTGTGCAACGCTCCAAGTTAGTGTAGCAGAGTATACATTGGCGAAATTGACACAACCTCTACGGATTAGACTCTAAGAGCACAACATCAAAAAAGAAGAAGCAAATAAGTCTAGAAGGATAAAGATCACTGCATTCAAATGCCGTGATGCATGAAGTGGCCAAAGATGAAAACAAAACTTGCAGAAGATTGAAAGAGACCATGACAGTTGCGGCCAGAAGTAGGCCCTAATAGGCAGTTATGACATTGGAGAATTTTAGTGAATTTATTTGAACTTACAGATTTTTCTTATAGTTCACCTAATAAATAACATCTTTAGTGTGACTTGCACATTTAGAAGTTAGGTGTATCGGTTTTTTTTGAAAACATAACATCGGCAAAACAAGCGACTAACAAGACTAGTTTAGAAATCAAAACCTTACGGATTATTATTGTCCTTGGTTTAAACTTCGGTTTGCGAAGAAATAATATGTTCTCCTCAGGGCAAACACCTCAGATTGAAAGTAATTAGCTTCCGAAACGTCGAGAGTAAGTGGCATAGAAAAGTATGGTGGTAACTCAATTGGTATAAATAATAACAATCCATACACTTTCAAACAATAAATTATGGACACTTGCAGTACAAAAGAATGAGTTGCCTGCCATTCATTTGGGAAATACATTCATAGATTTGAGAATACAGAATATTAAATATGGAGATATTCACAAAGAGTTTGTATTGATTTTATTTGTTTTAACTCCCTAAGTACTAGTACCAGAACAGATTGAGGGCGAAAGGAGTACCTACCATTTGATCTGTATTTCCAAAACAAAAAATCGTGTCTCAGTGTGGCGAGATTCGTGTTTAGTAATTTTCATCTAAAACCGAAAATTCCTAGTCTGACCAAAGCCATATATTTATGTACAAGAAAAAAAGGTTTCAAAGAGTTCTAATTAAGGTAGAATATAGGAAGTTTTGTCAAAAACCTTTGGCTGATAGAACATATAAGTACCTATCCTATTTTATATATTATAGAATTATATTTAAGATGAAGCCTGAAGAAGGTTGGTTTCTGAAAATAAGGTCAAGACAAATAATAAAGACTAAATCAAAGGGATGCAGTAATACTATGCATATCGGGTCTAAATTTGTAAAACGAAAATGGTATGATGCAATTGTAACAACCTTTTCACCAAAATCAAAAGAAGATTATTGTTCTTTGTTGGAGGTTTCTTTTATAAGACTTTCTACTGCTCTCGCTCATACAGAAACTAAAAATAAGTAGATACTTGAAGTCTTTTTGCAAAAAAGTATTAACCTAATACGTACAGGTACGCATCTTTGAAAGTCGCAGCCTATGTTAAATATGTCTTTTGGTTATAGTTTACAGTCTTTTTTTCAATACAACGGTGTAGCAAAATTTTTATTGGATTTCTCAAATTCCTTTCATTTCTTAGCATTATATTAAAGTTCATCTACGCAATATAAAATTTATGATTTGTGTCACAATCTTAAATTATGCCAATAAAAGATTATTAAGAATATATGACGCAGGGATATATCTCTATTCCACAAAATTCATTAACACATGTAATAAAATGGAAGCTAGTATGAAAAGGAATGATATCCTCAACCGAACCCTTTTAATAAAATACGACTTTCAAATATCACCAAGGACCCGTAGAGAGAATCTTTTCTGCCTTTTAAAAACATATTTTTAGTAAGAAATGTATTTTGTAATGTGACGTATTCTTCAAATGAAAGGACGAATATAGATGGCCTTAAATCATTCAAATACTAATATTTTACTATAAGTTTCTCATTAAATCAAAGAACATCATAAAAGTCGTTAAAAGTTTTCCTTTGACACTAAATTTTAAAAATGCGCTTAGAAATAGACTATATTTAAAAGTTTTCCTGGTTCAATTCTTTTCGTTTAAATGGATAGAACATCCGAACTCGCATATATAAATGGAGCTACCTTCAAATAAATGTAGTCCACACGAGCTTTCCATTAATTTGTGAGCTCTGGTTATCGATCTTTACCCATTATCCCCAAGAATTGTATGTCGGTAGGAAATTTCAATCTCCCCCGTTGTAACAGATTTCCATATAAAAACTTGACATTTTTCAATTCTGTTTGGAATTAGTGATACAATAATTATTAATTTGTAGTTAATTTTTGTAAGTTACTACAACCAACAGTAACTAAATTCCATGACCTCTGTTGATTTCAGCTTCCGTTTCTGACATAAATTCAATAATAACAACTTAAAGGAAGTTCAGATGATTTTTTCAAGTTGAAATCCCAGCTTTCTTTCCATAGCCTTGTGTGTTCTCCGGAAATCATCTTGTGAGTGACTGCTGTCTGGGAGACGTTTTCTCTTCCTTCATTTCAGACTCATGTTTTTCCCAGTCCACATTCACCAATTCATGTGGAATGAACTTCTTCTTCCAGCATTCCCCGCCGAAAAAGCTTTCACAGCCAACTTAATTATATTTTGTATTGCAGTGGAAATACCTACATCAGTGCCCTTTCATTGGTATAATTTTCGAGGAAAAATCCTGTTTTTCTGAAAGTAAAAAAAGTCAATAAACTTTTATTTCCCTGGTTTTTATCCGAGGTTCTAATGTTCCGTAACATTTTCTTCTCTATTTAAACAGATAATGTCGTACGGAAAGGTTGTGTTTTGAAAGAACATTGTCATGAAAATAAGTTGGAGGGTACGGAAGCATAAAACGACACCGCTTCGTCCTTCCAAGGATTACAACAAAGCGTTCTGATCCTAGTGCACTCAACAATGACACTTGAATTCCTATTTATGCGACCGCCAGCTGAGCTCGCGGAGGATTAGCTTAGCTTTGCAAAGGCCCAATGCTTACACAACATTCTAAAGATATATTCAAGATTCGTGTTTTAAAAATACCTGAAAAATTCTTGTTTTTGTCTTTTTTCCCATTCTTCACTGGCGTACATAAAAAGAAATAATAAAACAATAAAAGAATTCCAGACATTCTCAAATTTAACAAGCAGAAAGCAACTTAATTTTAATGAAAGGTTATTTTTTACATTCAAGATAAATTTTTTTATTGCCGAGGAAAAAATTGCCCACGTCGTATTTTATTGCCGCTTTTCTTTTAATACATCTTTTTTTTGTTTCTAATTTAATCGAGACGGAAATCTTTTATAAAATCAAAGTGAACAGTTACAATGATACACTCTCGAGTTCTTTATATTCTTTTGTTACGTTCCAAAATTGTTCAGGATTTTTTCTAACTATTCTGTTTTCAACTTTTGTTGGTAAACAACCACATTTATTTTTCAATATGAGAAAGAAGCGAAGACCTTTAATTAAAAAAGAAAGCAAGAAATCTTTAAAAAGTCGACTAAAGAATAAACCATTACATCACGTATTACAAGCGTATCGTTTCAGACTCTATTGTGTTATAAATGTTTGCTTATATTTTATAAATAGTGGGTCACACTCCAACAATATTTTTTAATGTGTCAAATCTACTGTTGTAAATCTAACGCACTCAATATTGAGTGCTGCGTCTGTAAGTCATTTCGCGCACTTAAAAGGAATAAAAAATCCATTGACGAATGATAAGCCTGTCGAGAATTTTCCTCGTAAGACTTTGCAAATGCATGGATCAGATTTTTAATTTAAGCCTTTACCATATCTGGTTTATCCTCGAGTTTGGAAACTTTAGATTTAAAAAATATTAGTGTAATCCTAATTATCGGGTTTATTGCCGTCATTGATTTAGCGCCAAAGTTCATTCCGCTTACGCTGAGGATAGAGATTAGAACTAACGCCGCAGTCGTCGTAGAATTATTCTGTAGACAATCTAGTTGTAAAGATTTCTCTTCGTTACCTGCTTTAATAAAACGGATCCAATACTATCTGTCCTGGTGGTATTCATATTATACCTTTGATTTCAAACTAACAAAGCCAGTTAGCTAAACTAATCAATTTTATCTGGATTTTTGATTTGTTTAGCGCTTGCTCAAATTTGAAAGCAAAATATGTGTCAAGAATGCTGCATTCCGTCTTTGCAGCAGTTGCTATAATTGTCTACAAACCATATTGCACACTAAACTTTTGAAAGTAACCAAGCCAATATAATGTTCTTACTATTATTGCCAGTTTAGCAACTCACTGGATTTTTTTTATTTTCGATTTGAAATGATTTAGTAAGTCTAAAATTTTTGTTTACTACTTGGTCAAATTAAAACATCTGGGAATGCAAAGCATAACCACAACGAACTCCGTTTTGTTACTTTTTTTCAGACTTTGGCAGCCATTTTGACCATGTTTCCGAGGTGATATCAAAAAACTAAAAGTACACGTTTGTCTTATCTTTTGATGTAGAATACGATTCTAAAGTAAAAATAGATTTTTGAAAATTTTCCAATTTTTGGCCGCCATTTTGACCATGTTCCCAAAGAGTTATCAAAAAACAAAGATACCACGTTGCCTTTAGTTTTTGATGTAGAATCCAAATCTGAAGTCAAAATTTCAGAATTTACATCGCAAATTCAATAACGACTCCTTCGGAGTTCGCTGAAAACCCAAAATCTGATAAACGTATGGTTCCAGAAAGTAACTTGTAGCTATAAGTGACACTTCACCTCTCCTGGGAGAAAGGTTCAAGAGAAGCGAGCTGTTGAAAAATAAAGTAGAGATTTCTTAAATCAAAAACTAAAGGATTTAAAGCTGCGATGAATTTGAAGCAACTGACCTACTAAATTTCTAAAACAATTTTAACGCGATTTACAATAAATAACTATTCTAGCAATTTGTAACTCTAATTGAAAAGTCGATGATAAGATATTCCCTCACAATGCTACAAAAAGAATAAGATTTGCAATATATGGTTAAATTGCAAGGCCTTGCGTAAATCTTCATATAACTTTATTATTAAAGAATTTAGTTTATGGTAAATTTCTTCGATCGTTGATTTATGTAATATATTAAAATTAATTTAATTGATGATCAAAACCCTGATACGTTTTAATATATTAAAGAATTTACAAAACAGATCTCCTAACAAATACTTTACAACAACATATGGTTCATTTAAATAACCATTTTGAGGTACAAAGTCTCAACAAATAAACAGAACTATGCAAATTACTGGTAACCTCTTTCTAACGTCTCGATCTTTACTCTAATATTAGACAAACTTCTGGGTTCTCTTCGTTAAAAAAGTTTTCATCCAACCGAAAGTTTCTTACTTTATAAATGCCCTAAACCATGCACGAATATTGATTTACTAGAGGTAGTGTAACTATGAGGTTAAGTCGTAGAATTAACTTAACAAAAGCTGATGCCTTGTCAGTGAGTAGCGTAGAAAGATAACAAAAGGAATGTCTAAAGAGAAGAACAAGAAATTTGTTGATAAAATGAAAAGGAACGTACCAAATGAGTCTTATTGGGGACGGAAGATCCGGCAATATTCACTTTGTGGATAGTCTCTTTGTAAGTTCATCTAGTCATTATTAGGTTTTTGCCTTCCAATCCATTCTATTCAATTTACAATTACAGTTTCTGGTTGCTTGTTTTATGGATTTATATAACATTATTATGATTTCTTAGCATCTGCAAATAAGCAAAAGAAGATCTTTGTAAAAAATATTTCTATGGTCTAAATTGACAAGAAAAAGATACAACACTACTGCTCATCAAAACTCTGATCTCTTAATTCTTTAGCTATAAATTTGAAATATACTTGCCATTGATATCGGCATTCTGTTATTTTTAATTGTTTCTCTAAATGTCTAGAACTACTATAATTATAATTTCAAAAATAAATAATTAAAAAAATCATAAATTAATTGCTTAATCTTTAACCCTTTTAAAGTAAAAAGCATTTTTGTTAATACAATTTAATACAATGTTATGATAACCTGAACAAGTCTTTGTGTGTGGTATTCATTTATTACGATTATATTAAAAAAAAAAAGGGAGAACAAAAAACAAAACATTATTAGAGGTACGTTTGCCCTTGTTGCGTTAGAATGACATCCAGTAATGGTTTTTATCTCAAAGGATTGAACACTGCAAGCCTAAAATCCTGAAAATACATACAACACAAAATCATTTTGTGGCAACCTTACTTTGATGTAAGTATACTTTTGTATCCTGCCTGTCAAATACGGATTTAAAAAATGTTGAGAAAAATATTTGAATATTTCTCTTTATGGCTGTTTGCCTTTTTATATGTATACGTAAGTTTGGTAAGGTTACATAATATAAGCTACAAAGAAAAATAAGCTACTGTTTAATTTAATATTTCCTAACAAAGATTTATGTTTCTAACCTAATTTTATTTAAATAACGATAACGTACTAATTCCTTCCTGTGCACTCAAAATGCTCAACATACATTTTAGCTAAAGTACCGGAAAGTTGTGAGCTATAAAAAAGATATTAAGGAACGCTGTTTATATTGGCTGTCTGCAAAAACTCAGTTGGAGGTTCCCCCTGAAACTTTACCTTCGTTAAGCATTTATTAAACAAGGTAGCAATGGGAAATGCTGGCTATTTCAGCAGCACTAAAATTTAACTTTACCAAGAACGTTAGTGAAAGAGGCTTCTCTCTGTGTAACAAAGCTTATACTAAATTTCGCTGTCACAATGAGAAAACGTAGTCACGCAATACCAGGAAAACGTTTTGTTATCAATCTGACAGAAATTTTCGTTCGTCTTGGAAAAGCGAAATTACATTATTATTTGGTTCGGATTAGTATTTTCTTTTTTCTCCCTTTCTAGCAAAGATAATACCCTTCAGATTTTTATTTTTCCATTGTGTGATATATCTATAAGAAACATAATACTTATAAGACTTATAGCGTTCTTTGTTTAGTATGTAAACTTTATATAATTCTGAAAGCTTCTAAAGCTATTTCCTCTCATTTGCAGTAAATAAATTTTCCATTTTGTCTTTGAGAAACACGTCAATTTTCTTTGCATTGTTATATATTTATGCACTTTTAATTTAAGTTTAGCACGAAGCCAGAACTTTTCACGCCCATAAATCTGAAACTTTGTCAGAGAATTATGGCATAGAAACTCTGAAAGACTTTGATAAAGTTGACAAACATAATGCTGAGAAAAAGAAGACGCTAAATGTAAGTTGAACAAATCGTTGCTCATAGTGAAGGTAATAGCAGACGCCGTAATAATAAACGTTGAGGATTTTAGCAGATATACTTTATATATATTATTGTTTCCTTTTTTATTTAAGAAAGATATCGAAAAATATCTGTTACGGTGTGCTTTTCGTCGTGATTGCTCGTAAAATAAATTAGATTATGTTATCTAAAGATTTTATTTTATGATTAAACAGAACACGTTATTAACGTATAAATTAATTTCAGCATTCAGTTGAGCTGTCAGTACAAATCTGTAACCGCTCAAGTTTGCACAAATTACTACACAAGAGATTAAACGGTATCATCTAAATCATGTCTCATCAATTTCACATGGGCCTAAAAGGAAGATTTCGTTTCTAAGGGTTTACCTTCGTTTTCCAAATGAATTATTTTCGAAAGTTTTTCCATGCACAAGATTCTTCACGTAGTTTCCTGATATGACAGTTTACCTAAAGAATGCAATCCTTTAGTGTCATTGTGGGAAGAAACATCGCACTTCAGCAGCTCCCGGTAATACAGTGAAGGAACTCCTCGGGGCACTATTTGCTCGTATTCAAAGTATGGGGGGTTTATTAAAGCAATGCGTGAGTCTGAGGAACCTGCGTGAGGCCGTAAAACTACTCATTTAGATTTTATCATCGGACATATAAAAGCGAATTTCGCTACAAGGAAACGGCTGATTGTGATTCTCACTTAGGTTCATATCGTTTTGCTGGAAAATTAGTTACGCGTGTGCGTGGAACTAGTAATTACCATTTTTATGCCTCATTAAAATGGAGCGGAAAGTGTTTTTGAACTTTGTTGGTTTAGTCAATATGTCATTAATTAAGCGGTGTTTGCTTTGCCTTTCAATCTGCACTCGTGGATGTAAAACATTCCCCCCTTTCAAACACATATTTGGTGTTGGTTTTCTGTTATAATTACAGTTCTAATTATATCTGCCATTTGCAAACACAGTGTAAAATCGCACCTATAACCGTATAAACTGCAATTTGCAGAAGTCTGATTTTAACTCTAATGATTTGGTATTTTGTACAAGTGCATCTACACTTTTTGTTTACAAAACTCATGAAATAGCACGTAGCATATTTCACAAAGCTGAACTACTGTAACATACTAATCAAAACAAAATTTGTAGTTTTGCAGAAAGTAAACAAAAAGCTGGAGTAGTGCCACACCACGATACTGACCGATCGACCGACGTGAGGAAATGATTACCGCATTACATCTTGATTTCTAAAAATATTACTTTTGCAAAACGTTTAGTTCTCAACGTTTAGTAAAGATGTGTAACTTGTGTTGCCTATTTTCAGAATCAATGTATACGTAGCAAATTAATGAAGTTTATCAGTGATTTTCCAAGTTTACCTTTTTCGTGTGAATTGACACGTGAATACGATCCAATACAATTTCATCATATCTTTTTTATATAACATGCAATATTGATATTATTTCGCTAATCCTAAAAGCTATCAGTGGCGTATCTACAGGGGTTCTACGGGTTCCGTGAAATCCGGACCCGACAACATAGGGGCCTGGAGAGATCACTTGTTTGTGTGTTACGTCCGCTCACATCCAGTTAAGGCATCCGCTAGTGTTCGGTCGGGAAATCCAGGAGAAAATTCCCTTGTGTCTGGTTCCGAGAGGGACTCCTACTAATCGGTCAGGAAGTACAGGGGAGATCTACTTTGTATACAGTTAAGAGGACCGACGTTCAGTTAGGGACCCGATGAGGGGTTCCTACTATTTGTTGAGAAGTCCAGGACCAGGACTCCCCCTAAGAGGAGTTCAAGCGGACCCCAAAACAGCCCGCGAAAAGCTTTCGAACCAAGGCCCGTGACGATGTGCTACTAAAAGCTATACATGTATAATAGCAATTTAAAATATGTCTCCCATCAAAAATAAACAATTTATTCAAGTTATCCAATGAATTTTACCTTGCGTTTACATTTAATTTCTTTCAAATCTTACACATTTACTGTATCTCTCTAGTTATTTTAAATTTAGACTTTAGATCTTTATTTCCTTTATTTTTTTACTTGCAGGGCTCTAGGTTTTTTCTAGAAATGACATTTTCTTTGTTCGCGAATTAACACACAAAATTGGTTGTAATTAATTACCAGGAAGAATTAGAATCTTAAGGTAAAACTGCAGTAAAGGATTTTGATATGATGAGCAAATTTGATCTCTCACAAAACTGTGATTAGAGATTTCTAAGACATTGTTGGAAATTCCTTTACAAATGTTGTCTTCATCTCCATCTGAAGATAAGATTTTTTGGATCTTATTAGGTAGCAATACAACTTTCAATAACTTTGTATTCAAATGATTTTTATGTAAATGAAAACATTTGGAGTATTGCATTATGAACTTAAAACAACAAAATAGAATTTAGAACAACGATTTTTCTATCCCTTTTTGCCTTCAATTTGGGATCAATCGACTGCAAACTAAGACAAATCAACTTAAAACCGATTTAGAATTAGTCTCAATTTAAAATTGATTGGGTTTAAATTTAAAGTTGATTGGTCTCAACTTGAAGCTGATTGGTCTCAGCTTGGAGTTGATTAGTCTCAATTGGAGATTGAATATTTCCAATTAAAACTGACTGTTCCCAATTTGAAGTTGACTGGACCTAATTTGGAGCTGAAAGGGTATAATTTATTCCAAACCTTGAGGAACAAAATTGCTTTTGACAGTTGTCAAAGTAACCATGCGTGTACCGCACTGATTCCAGTAATGATCAGTTATGAAAAGCACGATATTGTTCGATGAGATGTAACATTTGTAAAACTCGCTATCGCTCATTTTGCAACTTATGTGGATCAAACAGTCGGTCTTTTTATAACGTATTTAATTTAATTTTATTGCTATTTTGTTTTTAAGGACTTTGACATCATAATTTACACAGCCCTTTCATGCATTCTTTCAACTTTTACGAAAAAACTATGAAAAAATTAACATTTCATAATGTTAGAAGACCATGAAAAATTTGACTTTTCACAACGAAATTAGATAAAGCCTTATTTACACTAGCTAAAGTTTGCAAATTTAGCCTACTTATTTAACGAGTTGTTCTAAATATTATTCTTCCAATAGTACGTTGAGTTGCATTTTGAGAACATTTACGTGAATAGCCCTATACATTACTGTATATACATTTCCATTCAGATTTACAATCAAGTTAAATGCTAGCAAAAATAATTTCATCTATTAAAATACTTTTTATTATGACCACTAAATACTCGTAGAGTAATGCACTAACGCTTTGCTACCTCATAGCTGTTATTAAATGTGTCTACTTCACACCAACTACCGTTTTTCTTAAATTCTGATTTGGCTTAGACCTGTAGGAATTGAGCTCTTAAAGACTCTGCTCCTCCTGAGTATTCATGAACGGTTTGGTTATGTAAAAAACGAGTATCATGATTTCGTCTAAATATAATTTCTAGAGTATAGCTTTAACTACAAAAACCTTTGACTGTCTATACCAAAACACCAAGAAATTCTTTATTTTGATTTGCTCATAGAGATACTTTTCTGCATCTACACCAAAGTCTTCTTTGTGATGATAAAGATTTGGACAAGTTTTTCCGGTTGTTATACTATAGCGCCACTGATTCGTCGAAAAGTACAATATTCTTCCAAAGATGATAGAATGTTATTCTTAAAAAATTTGATAAACATTTTTGGAACGAGATGAACAGTTACCATCATATCATGCAAGGCATACTCTTTGTAATGGCTATTTGAACAATGTTCATTTTTCGACATGTTAAAGTATATCTTAAAATCAGCAAACGTATAACGCCAATTTGAAATTTGGCACAAATGAAGACAACATACTTATGCAAGGATTTTTGGAAATTATTTGAAAACTCCTAACAAATACAAATCTAGCAATTTAGATTTTTAACTACCTCAAGTCAAGTTTAAAAAAAGTCAATTTAAAATCACTTTTCCTAAGTTAGATCACTTGATATGGAATAACTCATATGTTGAGTAATTATTTGTTCTGTAATTCAGTCATATTACAAGGTTTCTTACATCAACTATTTGTTACTCAAGTTCAGTAAGTACGGAATTAGACAAGAAAAGGAATTTTTTTGATACTTTTTCTTGGGACTGCTACAACCAATCGGTTTTAGACTAACATTATATTCTAGGGCGCAATAAAGTGTTTTAGAATACAGACTGACTTCATTATTAAGAAAGAAGAACGAATTAAGAAACATGTTTTCATTTGTTCAATCATCTTTGGTGGTAAATGATCACAATGACAAATCAACTGCTTTGGAAACCTGGACCGCATATCCTTTAGAGATATCAAAACAACATATCTTGCAACAATTCAATCTTTAAGATGGAAAGTAGTTTTGATAAATTTATAAAATTAGAAAGGTAATAATCGTGTATTTCAAAATAAGATCATAGCTGTGATCGTCTATAGGTTCATTTCTCCAAACAACCCTCTTGGGCTTTTTTCATAAGCTTTCACACTGTACATATAATGATTTTGGTTTTTGCCTTTTTCAATGCGGAAGTCTGTTCTCTGATTGGTCAAATGTAGAGAGCTGTAATTTTTTATCTTATTGATTCGCCATATTGGGTTAGGTACTAGTCAAAGGAAAGGAAGAATAGATAAAAATGTACAACGTTTCTCACGTTTGAGAGATTATTAAGAGATACGTCAACAACTCCCCAAGGGTTGTATTTAAGTCGAGCCCCAAATCAGGAGTTAGGCTACTCATATTTTGGAATTTTTCTAAAAATGGCTCGCTCTCTCTCTCTCTCTCTCTCTCTCTCTCTCTCTCTCTCTCTCTCTCTTCCGATATTTATTTGTAAAAGGTACACAGTGAGAATGGAGTGATGATATATTATAGAGTAATTAAAACATCTTTAGTTCATTTACCTTTATACTCCAGCGAATGATTGAAATTGTAAGGGACTTGTTAGATTTCTGAATTATTTTATTTTGATATTTAGTTTGAATAAATAAAGATTTTTAGTATATACCAACCAACTATGGCAACATTCAGTTTTGGTCACACATCTGATGTATCCATATTGGTAGCAAATTGCCATATTTCATTGAAAATAATTTTATCTTTATTTTCTTTAATTTTCTGTTTTGTTGGTTATTAATGCCCAATTTTATGGGATGACTCATGTTTTAAGTATTTTTCGCTTACTGTCTGTTTAATGCGTTTGAATAACCTGAGTTGGATTTTAATACACGGATTAATCATTTAGAAACCTCCTTAACTATGCTATTTTATATCAATGAGAATACATTTTTTTTTAAAGTATTTCTAGTTTTTTTTTCTTTTTTAGTGTATGTAACAATAATTTATAAAATTTGTAACTGGGAAGTTTTATTTAAGTTTTCCTGTTTTTGCAAGCTTATCTTGATTAATTTCAATATAATCTAAAACCATTTGAATTTTCACGAAACTATGTTACATTCTTGCAGCTTATGCAAAAAACATGTAGTGCCTCATCTATCCTAAAACTCTCACTGCACATAAAGTTTTATAAAATACATATTGCAAACACACAACATTCACCTTGGTTTTGTAGTACATACCAGTTCAAACGATTTCAGCCGTTCATTGTCAGTTGATTATTACATTACTAGAGTGACACATTTCAAACTACATGCGTGACTTCATTATCCAAATCCAACAAAATTAGTTTGATACAACCGAGATTAAAATAATTTCAGGAGATGTTTCCTAAATTACTTCCTTTACAATTATGCATTTTCATATTTAAAACGTTTTGTAATTATGATTTTACTAATCTTTCTATAAAGCAGAGGAGCAAGTTGTGATCTAAAAGTTAATTAGACTCTTGGGGTCACAAGTATAAAATTAAATTACAACGTAATATAATTTACAAACAACTACCACCCAAGAAAGGATTTAACTAACTGTGTGAAAAAGCATTCTTTGTTACCTGTCATTTCCTTTTTAATAACTTTTTAGTTATCTTTACGATGACTTCTTTTATTACCCCGGAAAGCATAAACTTCATTAAACATCATTGTTTAGGCTGCAGATTTTAACAAAGACAATTGAAATTCGGCAGTCACGGCTTGGCAAGCATTCAACATTAAGCATCTTTATACTAATAAAAAGTGGATGATTGATAATCAAACTTTTGAACTCGAAATTAACTAAACCTTTATTAATGTTTCATTTATGCTTTCATTGTTCGATTCAAGCTAAAATTGGTTGAAAAGAATTTAACATCTTGAACTGACACCTCCCCATACTGTTGATACTATAGATAAAGTTCAACAAGTTCCGTTCATTATAAACATCCTAGACATGCCTGTCAATAACTAAAGCTTTTAGTGTCATACAAACTTTAAGTGCACTCTAATAAGTAATATAAGTTAAAATTGAAAATTCTTCATTTAGAGCGTATTTAAATATTGCTGTCACAATCATATAATTCATTAACGAAAACTGTTGTCTGGAAAGTAAAGTCTACGTGAGTAAAATAAGATCTATTTTATGATTTAAAAAATTGTAACTGTAATTGTAGTTTGTTTATCTAGACTTATCTTGGTTTAAATAACTTTATTGATAAGGTAATAAGAGCATTCATATGTAAATACAGGGTGTTAAAAAAGTACCGCAATCAGAGAGTACCATGAGTACTTTGCTTATTAATTAACAGAAAAATTAAAACAAAAGCGATTATTCCGACAACTGTTTCAGATGTAATGCTCTTCTTGTGTTAAAAGATTGCGGCAACACTCGTGTTACACTTTATCGGGAAAAATGTGAATCTAGTTTCACATTTTTTGCTCTCTAATGTGACATGAAATTTAAATAATAATGGTAGTTTATAGTTTGAAAAGTTGTTTATTTTTAGTGGTCAACAAAAGTATAATAATAATAAATGTTCCCCCAAACACATTAGCATATCAAAATATTCAATATTGGTTATTAGTTATTACCAATTTTATTGATGTAGTAATAAAATTCATGGAACTGTCAGTACACAAATCTTAATTACATACGGGGACTAGGTTTTTTGTTTTTAAATAACACATGCAAATATTGCAGGACTGTCAGATCGGTAATTTTTAATTTTCAGCAACATTTCCTTTTTTGAACATACCGAATAGTAATGTTATTCACTAACGTATTAACTTGAAATTGCTGCCTAAGCGTAATCCTTCCATTTTGTTAAGAAAAGTTGTTAATGCAATTAATAACATACCTGTAGCACAGTTGTCAATTTTAGTAAAAGAAATGTTATAATTATCTTCCAAACTAAGCACGATAGCAAAATTTTAAAAGTGGATTTATGATACTTGTTTTATGACAATTACGCTACTGCTATTTAATCGTGGTACTTTTTCAACACCTAGTATAAAAACAAATCAATTCTAATTGTAGGAAATATGAAAAATTCCTTTTTTTATTTAACATCGTTAACAATGTTTAATTACTTCCATTGTGTGGTTGACACAGAATATAGGATATTGGATAGTTTTGACTTTCTTGTGTTTGGAAGAGGCCAATTGAAAGAGAGATTCGCAACAGAATTTGCATGTCGACACTTTATTTAGATTACAAGATACATTCATAAAAATGATGTACACAGTAGTACCTGCAGATACTATGTTATCTTATTTTTATACATTCAAGTCAGAAACTTGCCGTTACATTTCACAACCAATATCAAAAAATGTCACTCATCCCGTCTTGTAGAGAGAGAAACTTGCGTTTTTTGCAACCAACTTATTCAACGGCAGTTCTTTCTCTCTCTCTCTCTCTCTCTCTCTCTCTCTCTCTCTCTCTCTCTCTCTTTGTCCCTCCCTCCAATTATTTTGCTGTTTTTCTCCACAAATCTTAAGATATATATTTGTTACTAACTTTTATTGTTTTTTCCTCTTTTCTACTTTTGGGCTATCTTAAGCAAAAACCACTGGCAAAACTGTTTTAGCAATTTCCTCTAGCCTTTTGCATTTTTGTTTCTGAAAGTCTACTAAGATTAGTTATTGGTTATTAACTACAATGTAGAGTAAGAAAGACTAATGCTCGTTTCTCAATATATAAGCAACATTATACTGATTGGGTAAAATAGCCATTAGCCATTAGCCATAGTTTATCGGTTTGAAGGAAACATCTAAAATTCTGTAAGCAGACTCTTTCCGTGCAGTTGTAAGCCCTGAACTTACCACATCTAACAAAGTAGAACAGTTTTACCGATCTGAGAATTCTTCGTGTAAGGTACATCCAAGGGCATAAATAGATAAGTAGTACTAGCATGACACTATTACAAAATGAAGTAGTTACTATTGTCTGCTGGAAAAGACTGCTTCTAGTCAACAAATACAAACTAATGTGAGAATGCTCAAGATGCCCATGGCTTTTGTAAAAATAACTATTACCAAAAGATAGGGCAAGCAAGCTTTAAACTAAATACAAGATTACTCGTAGTCCCAAAACTTAGTTTATGACGCCTCTCCATGAGGAACCAATAATAATTCATTGAAAGACGATACAATTCGGATTATATCTAATCAAAGAATTACACAAGGTATTCTAAAACTGTATTCTCGTATTTATGCAATTTTATAACACAATTTTCTTTCAAATTTTCGCGTGTCTAATAACTAGGAGATTTTTCTAAATAACTTTTCTAGCCAACGTTTCAGTTCCAATGTTAATTCTGTTTCTGGGATGCAGGATGGAGCTTTGACAGCGAAATTTTATAATAAAAAATAAGTTGATGAAGTTCCTAAAGTGTTTCTAGTAACGAACACATTGTACATTACATTAGTTCTTTATCCAAAAGACAAAAACAGGTAGGTCGAAGGTTGTTAAGAGCAAAACACATAAATCCCTGAGTGAAATGGTAGTTACGTTAAAAATGCTGATATGAAGTGTTATCGACCTTTTATTAATAACTCTATGCATGTAGTATGTATGTTATAAAAATCGGATTAATTGAAAAGTTAAAATAATTTAATATTGACCCCTTCATTTCGCAAATCACATAGAAACTTGGGCAATTTCAACGTAATTGCTCATAAAGCAAAATTAATGTTCCTGCAAGGCCTAAGTTTTATACATCCCCTAATGAATATTTGGCCATCCTCGTGGGAAATTCTTTGAAAGGCCATAAACTACATCCCTCATAATTTTACGCTTATTATTATGAATTAAAATGTCCCTGCTTTAGTTTGACAAAACTGAATTATGATTTAATTAAACGAATACTATTAATAAAAAATGCATTACACCAAAAGTTTTGCTTTTAGATGTTTAAAACAAAATTAATTTTCATTTTCCCCTTTTTTTTCTAAAACATTTTCGTTCACTTTGTTATAAAGCAAAAGCGTGCGTGATGAATGAAGAGATGAACCCAAGTTGACGATATCCTCATTGAAGTGTCAGATCTGGGTTGGCACTAATATTTTATGTTAAAATTTTGTATCCGAAGATAATCAGTAATTCGTTAGTGAAAAATACACTGAGAAAACTAAATTCTAACGAGAATAAATAATTCATTCACGAAATTACCATTATGATATCATGTTTAGCTATAATATCAAGGCTATTTATATTGTCTAGATTACGTAATGATTCCAAATGACTGACATACATTTCAGAATTAAATTAACCTTGTTCTGTTAGCGTTGCAAAAAAAACAATTTTTTTTGAATAAAACAATTTTGAATGACTTCTTTATAAACATTTCAATGAGATGAACATATATATCAATTACAACTTCCGCATAAAAAAAATTTTAATTACAAGCAAAGCAATATTTATATACAAAAAGGTTATACATTTGTTTGCAGATGGTGTTATGAATAAAAATAAATAAAAATAGTACAAGACAATAAAAAGATAAACGCAGATTTTCCTTTAACTATAAAAAAACAAAGAAAATACCTTCTAGATTTTCTAGGCTTCAAACAATTTACACAATAAGAAATGTTACCTTTGAGAATACATCCATAAGAAAATACCCACAAAATTTCCTCGTGGAACATTTATTCGAAGTAGTTATGCTTCCCTAAAGTACAATTAGATAAAAAATTAAGACTATAAGTTTATGTTACTTTTGTTGCTAAAAAAGAATTGGATTTTTAATTACTAGATTTATTATTAATCTTTACAACTGCCCTTTTAAATTCGAGTTTCTGTGCTGAACTAACGCAATTTATATTTGATTTTAACAATATCAGCGCAGTAAATAAACAATTGCTTAATTTCATTTAAGTTGTATTATAAATGTAATGCAATCATTCAACTTTTATCATCCTTTAATTTTAATTCTTTGGAATATTTTTATATGCCAATATAATATATGCATAAGACATACTAAATGTCCCATTTAGGTAATGAAAAGTGTGCATGAATTGGTCAGTCTTGATAAATTGGACCACATCGTTAAATATCATAAGTGCTCAGAATTGCGTAGCCAAAGCATCATCAAATTAAAGTGGCAATTACATAGCTGATTCTTTTCCATTCATAAAAATGCTTGTTGCAAACAAGTTAACTGATAAATATTCCGACATGGTTTCAGTTTATGTGTGATAGAATTAGCATGTGAAATTGAATTACGTATTTGTAGGCACTTCGTGGATTAATCCATCCTGAGAACTAATATTGAGAAAGACAAGGTGCTGTTAATACCTATAGTACAAGATAAATGCATTTTTGTCATACAGCTTGTAAACGAAGATCATATACAGTGTGCATCGTTCATCAGTCTTACCTCCAACTTCTCGAGAATACTGTGGATCTAATGATCACTAAGGTACTTCTTAAAAATGTCCCCAAGATAATAAAAAATCAATCAATTCTTTAACAATATGATTCCGTTCAACAATTCTTAGTGTACTTGATGCTAGCAGCTAAAGAATGCTTTTATACAGTGTATTTCAATGAAAAGTGTTCAATTCAAAATTTTCATAATTAGTATCTTCCTAAAATCTCGGCACATCTCATGCAATAAACCATTTGACATTTATTTGCCTAGATGATTCCGATAGCTGAGCGTCTGATTATCAATCTGAGGCTTCCTATTCTAAAGAAATATGTAATATAATGCCCTTCTTCAGGAGGAATATAATGCAGAGAAATGAATTGGTGAAAATATGTCCTATCGAATGGTCAACTAGATCACCCGAGCTCACACACAAAACAAAATCTTAATCTGCATTACATGGCGGAATTGTTAAAGAGTGTCGTTAACTTTCTCCGAAGATCTTCGTAATATAAAACAAAATTTAGAACAGACTATTACTATATGAAAGTAAATGGAGGCTATTTTCTGCGGATTTTCTTTAGTAAAATAATCGGTTTCTTGTTTTAAATTTTCTTTTGTCATTAGAACTTAAAAATAACGTTTCTCAATAGCAAATTGGCGGATATCAAGAAATTCTTCATAGATCTGAAACACCTTTCAATTGAGGTATCACATGACCATTGCTTGTAGTTGATATTTGTTGTAAATTGTTTTTCGCTAAGGCTTCTGGTAGCGGTTGTCTTGTACCTCGTGATTATTTTTAACGTGCAACTCATGGTAGTCAAATGAGACTCTCTGCATTATATTCCTCCTGAAGAAGGGCATTATATTACATATTTCTTTAGAATAGAAAGCCTCAGATTGATAATCAGACGCTCAGCTATCGGAATCACCTAGGCAAATAACTGTCAAATGGTTTATTGCATAAGACTTCATTCTGAAAGTACGAATTAACGTGTGCCGAGATTTTAGAAAGATACTAATTATGGAAATCTTGAATTGAACACTTTTCATTGAAATACACTGTATAAAAGCATTCTTTAGCTGCTAGCATCAAGTACACAAATACCAAGCATAATCAACAACAAATACAAGTCCATAATACAAATACAAAAAGGAATTAAGACGATTCGAGAAAACAAACTCAGCAGTTAGCATTTTCAAGGGCTGCCATCAGCCACATTGCAGAAATTGCTTACACAATCTAAACAAACAGTAACACCTGAAAAAGTTCACATTTCAACGCCGTCGCTCTGTTTATCTGCGCTATGTATACGAGAATTTATTGCAACTACAAGATCAAAATCTAAAACTTAGCTACTGATAGTCACCGCAATTTTCATTTAAAGGCAATATGGGAAAGCTTCTTGATAATGATTACAAACAGAGATTACTACAACAAACCTCAGGAAAAGATTTACCGAACACTGATAGAATTTAAAAAGAGTATAAGCCCTAATTGTTACTGGAAGAGAAGAAATGAACAGTTCGAGTAACAATCTCACAACTACACTTTCGTAGCATTTCAAGCAAGATTAACGACACAAATAGAAATAGTTAATTATGACCTTCCTCAAGAGAAGGTTCGGTTGAAATATTTCCAACTTTTCAGACCTATCTTGAACTATCCAGGTCAATCACTCTTTTCAAACTGGTCAGGCTTTTAGGACAATCAGACTCCTCAAAACGAATGGGTTTTTCCACTAAGTTCCTTTTCTCAAGCCTCAAGTTTCTGCAATGATGTACCGTTTTTAGATTTTATAATAAAATCATTTGTCCCTACAACACTATTACAGTAAGTGATAGTTCTATAAATAGTCTAACCAGAATCGAAACACCAAGATCTATTGCCATTGATACTATCTAAATTAAGTCTGCCAATTTACTGTTGAAAAGATTATTAATTACCTATGTAATTAAAATAGAAGTCACAAAAACAACAGTGACTTCTCAGGTCTTTCAAGCCTATATTAGACTTTCTGTTAGTACCTGATCAATTTTTCATGCGATTCAACCTTTTAATTTAATGGAATTTCTTGTTGGCAATTATTATTAATCGATCTGTGAATGAAACTTTAGCTGTAAAAAAAAGCAACCTAATATTTTTCCAATTCGGAGAACTAGCTGGTTTTTGGAGAACAAAACTTGATGTGTATTTATATTAACACAATGCAAACAAAATATGTCACATAGTAATTACCACGTTGTGATGTCACCTACTAGTTAACTTTTGTTAACAAAGCAAAGAAATCATTAATCATATTAAACTGGGGGTATTTTTTCTTAAAAGAAATATAGATAGAAACTATAACAAAATAGAATATTACAGAATGTCAGCAATCAACAAGTTAAGAGTAAAAATAAAGTTCCAAGACAATGTTCTACTTATCTAACTATTAACTAAAGGATGTCTCTCAGGGCCGATTTTCAATTACCACGAATACATCACACATAAAAAATTCACTCAAATTTGCTAAGTTACCTATTTATTACCTTTTGTTTTCCCGAGGTAAAGTAGTTAATATAGAAAAGTGTCCTCCTAGTTTTTTCTATCAAATTACAGACAGAATTGACTTTGTCATAATGAGACCTTACAGGTAAATAAAAAAGGTTTGTACTTTATTTTCTAGATATAACAATTCTTATTTCTATTTAATTAAGACCAGGAAGCCGAAATTAGTCCTAATTTGCTAAACAATGGTCCAACAACATTCACTATCACCCACACTTGTAATTTTGGTGTTAAAAAGTTTGTTAACATGTTCAACCTGAACTTGAAGAGCAAAGGCTTTTCCTTTGGGGTATATTTAAGTCAAAGTATCTATGTACTTCTGTTTTAGAAGTTAACTTGTACTATATTCACTATCAAAGTGGCAATGTTAAACACTTTCCGCTAGAAATTTGTGTTATATATTTATAAATAAACTGGTAGAAATTTAACTAAAACGTAATATAAATGAAAAGATAAATAAAATTTTGAAGAAACGTCCAATAAGAAACGCACACGTCTGTTTTGCAGTATTAGCATGTAACGTAGCGTATTTCAAAGGGAACCCTAATATGTCAACATTAATTAATTCTAATAAAACCTGGTTTTACCGAAAGTTGCTAATAGTTTATGCTTGCCGTTTAATTAATGCTGTTATGATAATAGTTGCTTGCTGGTTTATGACAGTTAACGATACCGTGGTTGCTTTCCGCAAGTGAATTCCATATCATGTTTGTTTGACATATTAGTTTATTTGAGAAATGTAATATTTATGTGTTTATCAATATATTTGAATACAACTACACCCCTTACTTCTAAATGTAATATATGAGATAATTTAACTTACTTCGAACTTCCTAAATTAACAGAACCAATTTATGTTTCTTTGATAAAATAGTTCTATTCTATAAGAAAAAGTAATTTTAAGATGAAAGACTGAAATGTTAATATGTTAATCAATTTTAGTAGATTCTCGGCAGGATTTTAATTATAAACAAATTCGTATGATTAAGCCAGCACAACAAGAATAAACGTGAGGAATATTGAAACCTTGGCAGCGTTGAGAGTTAAACGTAATTACTAGTTCGATAGAGGTTTGTTTTGTGAACAATCGTATCATTAATTTGTTGATTTCGATTTTAGAAGTCTGTTATATTTTCATTCAACTCTTCACGTTATACAGGGTTTAACACTATTAGAATCGTGAAACCCGTAAGAAATTTAAAGTCAACAAATGGTAAGCAGAAATAAAAACAACCTTAATTTCTTTGCCAAATAAATTTCTGCTTGTGAGTGATAGTTTTAATCCTTATTTTGCTTTTGCTAAAAAAAACTTACTTCCAGAAATCTTTCAGTTAAACAATGCTTGTGAATAAACAGAATACCGACTTAAACTGTAACTCAGTGCTGTAACTGCTCAGTAGATTTCGTCGGATGTCGTTTACAAAATTTCCTAACGAATGACAAGATCCATAACAACGGATTAATTCTGGGAGCAAGAGTCTACGAGGATAATTTAAAAAGTCCTCGGAATGACCTATACGTGGCGTTAGTAGCGTCAAGTTGTTAATATCATTTTAACATTTTATCTTTCAGTAGGCATCTCCAAAAATTCATTTTATTGTATCAACTCATTCTGTGTGAAACAAGTGCTCGCAAAGGACGCCAAATGTATGTTGTCAAAATGGAGAAAACAAAAGTTCATTGAGTGTTTAAGTTTTTTGTTTTGGAAGGTTTTTCGGCAACGAAAATTCATGAAAGGTTACAAAAAGCATATACACTATCATTTTCCACTGTTTCAAAGTAGACCACGGAGTTTAAACGTGGCCGTACCAGTGTGGAAGACGATCCCCTAGTGGATGCCCAAAAAGTGCCACAACTACAAAAATGGTACAAAAAATACATGATATGGTCCTTGCAGACAGGCGATTGAAGGTTACTGAGTTAGCTAAGGCTGCAGGCGTTTTAACTGAAAGTATTTACCATATTTTAACACAAAATTTGGCAATGAAAAAACTCTGCACAAGATGGGTGCCTCATTTGTTGACCGTCAATCAAAAATGCATTCGACTGCAAATATCGCTGAAACATACAATGCAAGCCTTCTAGACAGATTACATAAAGATATTAAAGCAAAAAAAGTGCTTTATCATCAGGACAATGCACCTCCTCACAAAAGTGCAATTGCAATGACAAAATTGGGCGAATTGAGGTATGAATTGTTGGAACATCCGCCTTATTCTCCGGATTTAGCACCATTAGACTTCCATCTTTTTCCAAATTTAAAAAAATCTGTGACTAGAAAGCATTTCAAGACAAACGAAAAGATAATATATGTTTGCATTCCGAAAACTTTCCAAGTTATCCTAGTATGTATGTTCTCACAAAAGTTCTGATTCCAAGTTTTTATACAACTGTATGTCGGAAGCACTTTTCATAGGGATAATAACTAAAGTGAAGACTTTTTTAAGAAATGCAGTACGTCTACTGCTTATTGTTCGTATTACTTCTGGCTACCTGAGCAGTAAGATGTAGTTTACATACGACAGTTCTTGATACGGTACCATAAAATTCTACTGATAGTAACAGCACGTAAAAGATTTAGATTCAGAGAATATTAAGATTGTGTCTATGAGTTAATGGCTAAAGTTGGTGTCAGACAACCAGGTTTCTTGACAAGTTGGCTTGTTCACAGAATGACCAGCATAATAGCACAGAATCGACAGTCTAATAAAGTGCCGAGTTGCCAGTCAGAGCAGGATCAAGCAGTGCTAAACCCATGGTCACTAGACTCGAAGAGCAAAATGGGAGATTAGACATAATTTTGTCGTATAATACCATGTGATAGCTCTTCTTGCGTATCGGGGCAAATCTGCAATAAGAATAATGCAAGAATATGTTTATTGCAACTTGAAATAATCTTGACCATATATAATACCTAGGGAGTACCAGTCGACCTTCTCAGTTAGATTGTTCCTTGCCCAGGTGTTTGATAAGTTGACAAGATGCTTAAACTCCCAGTCTTAATAACCGACAATCTATAAGAGGCTAAAACGATATTACAAGAACTTTGAAGTGTAACATCAAAAGTAGATTTAAAAATAAATTATGGAAAAACTAAAATGTTGGTCAACTTAGATTACAGTAAGCTTATAAAAGTCGGAATAGCAAAGATTAAAATACGAGGGTGGTTTGATAAGTCTTTAGATTAACATAGAATGTAGCGTCTTTTGGTCAAAATCGATTTTATTTTTCTACATAGTCCCCTTTTAGGTCTATATATTTCATTTATCAATGCTCCAACTTTCTGATCCCATTCAAAAAATACGATGTCTGAAAGTCTGCCAAATACGCGTTCACGGCGGCTATCACTTCATCATAGCTTGTAAATTTCTTTCCTCCAAGCCATGTTTTCATGTTTGGAAAGAGAAAATAGTAGCTCGGAGCTAGATCTGGAAAATACGGGGCGTGGGGAACCAACTCAAAGCCAAGTTTATGAACATTGTCATAATGAAAGAGAACTGTTTTCGTCTGAATTGGAGGTCGTTTGGGCTGGATTCTTTTCTTCAGCCTGTTCAATAATGAAGCATAATACAATTCTGTTATTGTTTTTTCTTTTTGCAAATAGTCTATGAACAATATGCCATGTGAATCCCAAAAAACAGTCACCATTACTTCTTCGCCTCCTTCGGAATAGGTTTGCTTGTTGAAATCCACTGTTTGGTCTCTAGTGTGTAATAATGGAGCCATGTTTTATTAACAGTTACAAATCGCCGCAAAACGTTTATTGAATTACGCTTAAATCGATCCAACAGCTCCTTTGAGATGTCCATGCGTACGCGTTTTTGGTCCAATGTCAACAAGCGCGGCACCTATCGCGCGGACAGCTTCCTCATGTGCAAATCTTTATGTATTATTTTAAAAACGCGTTCTGTTGATATGCTTGAGGACTGTGCTATCTCTCTTATTTTCATTCGACGATCATCTAACACGATTTTATGGACTTTTTCGATGATATCCTCAACGGTTGCTGTTTTTGGCCTTCCCGCACGCTCTTTATCAAACACACTCGTACGGCCACGTTTTAATTCTACCACCCAGTTTTTACGGTTGCGAACGAAGGGGCAGACTCCCTGTAGACAGCATCTAACTCGGCTTTTATTTCCGTTGGAGTTTGGTTCTTCAAACGCAAGAATTTTATAACTGAACAATATTCGACTGGCTTCATTCTTTACAAATCATTGACATCGACTGACACAAACGACTGTCAAACAAAACTACGCCTCCAAACTTGGTGACATTTTTAGCAGTGCCATCTGAAGCAGGGACCATCCTAACTATAAAAGCCTAAACACTTATCAAACCATCCTCGTAGTTAAAAAATATGAAGTAAGAATCTCTAAAGACAACCAAACTTGGAAAATATTTAGAAGGATCACGTTGGATTGGGCGGCATATGAAAAATTACAAGATGTTTCAAGGGCAATATCCCAATAAGTCTGAAACAAAAAGCCTTTAATCAGTGCGTTCTACCAGTACTTACCTATGGTGCTGACATCCTAATACTTACCAAAATGTTAGTTAAGAAATTGCAAATAACTCAGCAAGAAATTGAAATATTAATACTAGGCATAACGCTACAGGATAGAGTAAGAAATGATGAAATACAAAGAAGAACCAAAGTTGCTGACGTCATAAACCGCATAGCCAGATCTAAATGGAGATGGGCTGGCAAAGACTAAATGATGTAAAAATACTCAAATGGAGACCGAGAGCTGATAAACACAGTTGCGGAAGACCACCGACACGATGGTCAGATGATATTAGACGAATTATGACAAATTGGGTTGCCATTGCCCAGAACAGATCAGAATGGAAACGCCAAGAGGAGGCCTATATTCAACAGTGGGTTAAGAAAAAGGTGGTGATGATATTTTTACGTTTATAAGGGAGAGAATATGTGTATTAGGATAATAAGACTCTTTCACAAGGTGCATTGAACAGAAAATAAGTTTTCTAGAATTTCAAAAAGCTTTTTGCACACCTAACAATAAGTGTTAAACAACCAATGTTTAAATTTCCTTTTCTGAACTATTAAAACTGAAAATATAATTAATTGTTAATATTATTTTAACCAGTTATAGTCACGTAACAGAACTAAACAGAAGACCTGCCTGGACGTATTATCTAATACATATATAATACATAAACCTTTTTGCTCAAACATTTTCTGCTAGCTTTCTAAGTATTGTTAATAATTACTTCTGAGATACCCTCTTCCATTATAGTCATTAAACGTACTTCATTATTTTATTGCTCAATTCCAAAAAAAATACGCATTTGGGAACTGCAAACGAGTATCTCATTCTCAATTATTGTGGGTGTACATATGAAGAAACTTCGAATCAAATCAAACTGTCTATTATGTACCGTATCCAATACACTGAAATGGTAACTCAAGCTGTAAGCAATACAAAATTAGTTAGATTAGATGATTTCACATTATCTAAACCTACAACAAACGATTGCAATTTTTCAAAATGAGCCAATAAGCTAGGTATATGAAATAGTAAGTAAGAAATTTGATATACCCTTAGTAACTAGATCAATATCTTAAAAAGTTAAACAAAGAGTTCTTCTTCCAAAGTTTAGCAATGTTCGAGTGCAGCTATTAGAATTTTAGTATGCTAGTAGTACTTATAATGTGACTAAATATTTCTAACAACACCATTATTGAAAAAGTACTTAGGAAAAATTATCTTCTACGTCCAATAGAGTTTACAACAGATAACTGATAAATTGTTTTATTTGAGAGATCAGGAAAATGAAAAAATATTGAAGATATGTTTTGGGTAAAACACAATGTCCAGAATCTGGAATAAATCAACATTATCCGCACGGAATATACATATTGTAGGAGCACAGATTGTTTTGTGATGTGTCTAGACAAGGTACACGGTAGCCAATTTGTGTCTAGATGTTAACCATGACAGTCAAAACACTAAAGAACATTGTAGAGAAACGCCACACCCTAGTTACGAGTTTTCCATTCTCGATTATTGTGGGTGTACATATGAAGAAACAATGGCATCAATTTCGAAACTTCGAATCAAATTATGACTATCAACATTAATTCATAAAATGAATTTATAACATACGTGCAGATTTCTGTTATGTATCGCATCCAATACACTGAAATGGTAACTCAAGCTGTAAGCAATACAAAAATAGTTAGAGTAGATAAATTCACATATCTAAACCTACAACAAATGTTTGAAATTTTTCAAAATGAGCTAATGAAACTACCTGGTATAGTGATAAAACCCTGCACGACTTTATCACTTCTTTCGAACTAAAAGTGCATTTGATTGGTCAGATACTTCTTCCAGACAAATTTTGCGCGACATAAGATTTTCTGCTCAAAGAATCTAACGTAGACAATCTTACTGGTGCAAAATGCACGCCCAAAGACTAAAATTTTCAATCTAAAGCTATGAAGTCATACTCACAGTTTGAAGTTAAGAAGATTTTATTTAAAATTGATTTAAGTCTGGTTTTCCTGGTGTTTCTCTGGTTATAGTTTACCATAACCAGTAACACAGAACTCAAACCAAGTTACTTAACCTAACAACGAAAAATACACCAAAATTAAATCTTAATTTTGTATTTTTTGTACTTTGTCTTCTTTAAACATGACGATTTCAAAAATGTAAAAATCCAATACGGCGCCTATAAGAAAAACAAAAGTTGGATAAGAGTACGTGAAATCTAGAAGGACTAGTATTTCTTTAAAATTGTTTTTAAAATCCCCATTAGTCTCTGTTTTGTTTTTGAAAATATATTGTACATTTATCTCTGATAACAAATAATTAAATCAGGATTTTAGAAAATGCACTTTTTTGGTTTTCACTCTGTACCTTTGAAACGGGGCAGATATTTGTCAATGTAACCATGTACACAGGTCATTTTAAAATGGACACACTGTATATTATAAATACAGAATCTTGTAGAATAACATAATATGGTTTTGTTTGAAACCGTACACTCTTTTGTTTAGCTTTCTTTTGTGTCGGTGTTGCTAATCTAGTTGACATCTATTTTTAATTACTGCTATTGTTTATTTTATTACGCAGAAGAATGCAAATGCTCTCTTTGTACACCTTCGAGACATTCATACATGTATATACACTTCAGGAATGAAATAAAATATCGTTACTGTTAACGTGAGTAATTTCGTAGCTAACTGTGAAGGTATAATTTTTTACCTATTTTTAGTAGTTAACCCATGGCGTGGTGCAATGTTAAAGAAAGATATTTAGAGATGATATAAAAACAACATTAGTTGAAGATGACAAAGAACTCTCATTATTTATATGTATTTACTTTTTGGATGCATCAAGAATGAGGAAACAGTAACATTTTCAACAAGTTGAATGATTCTACTCCTTCACTACCAAGCCATAACCGTGCTCACTGCGGTAACAGAGTAAATGAGAATAAAACGAAAGCTTTAGAAAACTGGAACTCTAGTAAAATAAATTCTAATAATATGATAATTTAAAATTTATAAAGCACTTTTAGCAATTTCTTGAAACGTAAAGTATCTTTCAACTGAATCTTTAATCTGCAATAAAAATAATAAAACTACTGCAATAAATAACATTGGGAAATACAAAAACCGATAGTCATAAACTCATAACCATTCAATAAACTTTAAAAAGAGTCATTTCCAAGTATGATTTTGACACAGTTTTACAAAGAATAGCCGTTTAAGCTTTAGATAAGTCATTAAAAATACTTTCGTCATTGTCTTTAACCATGTTACATACATTATTAATTTAGTGGAGTACAATGCAAATTAAAAATTGTACTTATGCATGGAATGAGAATTTCGTAATCGAACCGAATCTATCTGTAATTATCCCAGTTGTGCATTATTCTTGCTAAACTTAAAGAGTAAAAACGAAACACTCAAGTTATTTCAGACTAATTGCTTTGAAAATTTAATTAACTTTCTTAAAGCCATAAGAATCCAGACTATAACCTTTTCTTCTTATGTGCATTATTTATACTTTTTTTATTCTACTTCATGTATCTCAACTCTTGGAGTTATCTTGAAATTGATTAAAAAACAAGTGGTATAACCTTAATCCAAAATTTTCATTTTTACTACATAATTCACAATTTGATGTCTGTTTCTTCAGATACCTAGAACTTTTTGAAGAATGTCCTTAAATTGCATCATATCAATAAATGGCGAGTTTTGTCAAAAAGCAAATTTACAAACAAATAGTACTATATCATTTGGCAAGTATTTATTAATCAAATCTTTCAAGTTGTGAAGAAACTCTATAATTCAATCTGTCAACTTAAAAAAGATGGCTCTAAATAAATCTGTCTTAAAATATCCCAGAAATTAATTAGACAAATTTAGATTTATCTTGGTGACAAATAGAAATACAAAATTCCACCACTTGAATAACGTTCACAAGATGACATGAGACGTGTCAAGGACAATTTTTAACTTGATGTTATAAATAAAACTTAACTATTGATGGGAGAAATTCTATTAGATATAAATACAATACGAAATGGAATTTTTAAGCCAACGTATTTTTAGTACACTAGAAGTATTTTGTTAAAATTACAACGATATTCATTACTCAGCATCATTACACCAAGTATAATATTTGTTTTACTTTTCATTTAGCTCTGTGTTCATTAACGTTGCTCATTATTTACTTATGAAAAACAAGGTAAACGCTATTAAGGTTAACGCAGTTTTTTAATAGGTACAGTTCGTAGTGTATTGCATTCAATTAAAAAAAACTTCAGTTTTAAATCTACTATTTAGGTTCATAAGAAAGATAAATAAGCTGTTGGTGGCTTTGCCACTTAAGTGAACTCCATTTTAAGTAAACATCAGTTAGTAAATACTTAAATTTAAAAAAAAACGAAAACGAGGTCCTTTTCTCTAGCGCAAAATTGAAGTTTATTTAGTTGTCATTACTTCAGCGTAAAAAAGTATGCTTATTTGTAGCTTTTACGTAATATTAAAAACCATTCTAGAATTCAACTCGAAATATTTTCAGAACATTAAAATTAGATCTTCCCAAAACATTTCAAATTGGCATCTGACGTACTACACGTATTGCAAGCGGTATACATGACGTATTTAGATGCATATTTCAATAACCTCTTAATCACATATATTATAAAAGCAGTTTCAATTTAAAAAACTTTAAACGAATATTCCTACTTAATGCTAGACATTCAAACTCTAATCAACGTTAATTAAAAACAATTTGAAACAATCTTTTGTCATCATTGCAAACTGTTGTTATTTTAATTAATTTAGAACAAAGCCGGTTTGCAAAGCTAACAAAGGGAGATTTTTCAGATTACAAATTTTACCTTTTCTTTCACTAGCTGAATTTTGTATTATCTGCAATCTAAAACCACAAAAACCCACTTAGACACTTTCACAGCACCCTAGGATTTATTACCAACGAGAAAACAATCTTGGAAGGACTATACGAAGTTTTTCTATTTAGTTAAACCCCTATACTATTGAAGATAGGGTTGTTCGACTCGTTGGAACTTCTAATCATGTTTTAAGGTAGACGAAAATGAAGTTCTTTTTGTTTGACTACGAATTTAACTTATCCTTTTGTTTGCTAAGCGAGGAGCACACGTGCGTTGAATTTTCCAAATTTACTTCAAATTCAAATATTTAAAAGAAAATTAATTTGCGTTTTATTTTAATTTGAATCGTTAATACAACATAAACACCGCAACTAGCAAAGCAACCTTGACTTTAATAACACATTTTCTGGATTACACCTTGAATTATTTATTTACGTCGGTAGTTTTTAAAAAGGTTTTTAATCGACTTTTCAGTATGTAAAATTATCGCTTAAAATTCATAACAGTAGCGCATCTCTTGAAAAACAGAAGGTGTTAACTTTTTTCTTTCGTTTTTCTTCGGTTAATATTGTTATCAAAATGTAAATTTAAACTGGGAAATAAAAACAATAAAGCAACTCACCTGTGATAAATATGGGGCCCAAGTTTTCGAGTTTTATTTTAAGAAACATTTCAGAGTTAAATTTGGACAGCATTCGTGTCTAATTAACATTTTCTTTAGAATTCACTAATAAAAATAGTTTACAAATAGTTCATTAAACAAAAGTTTTATAGTTAATTAAATAAAACGCGTTTTGTGATGACAGATATATAAACATGTTTCAAAGTTCGCATGGCTCAACCACATGTTAGTATTTACAACTATTTCTATTTTTATTCAAGTATTAACGGTTTTCTCTTCGCTGAATACGCGGCGTTTGCATATCATTTTCTGTGATAACATCGGAAACAAAAATATCTCCGTCCCTCCTGTAAAGTAATGGAAAACAGCGCCGCAGTTACCACCGCATTCGCGCCGGAGACGTCGTCGCAATTGCGTCCACGTTGATAAAGTAGCGAAGGAACTAGGACTTTCGTTGATACCGCCGTCGCAAAGCGTCACTAGAGCTTGCGCAAGTCACCTCGACTATCTCCGTTTTAAATCGGAGTTCGGCGTCGCGACGCCCAGCACTATTATCAGATGTCCGGGCACTTCGCTCATCTGACAGATTATCTTGGTGCGAACGATTGCCCACCTTTCTTCATATCTTTGCAATCGACAAGTATTTTATGAGATAGGGCTTATTGGTTCGTTATACTATCGCTAACGGTTACATTATTTCAACGTCAAGATTTTTCATTGGTTTTACTTGCTAGGAATTTACCGACGATTTTTATAACTAATCGGGGATCAAAAAGGATTACTAGAAAAAGTTCTTCAATCCAATTCCCTGTGGTTATTGTATAGTAAAGCTAGAAAGTTTCCAGAAATCTTTACGAGTTTTCCGGGAGGAAAACTTACTAATTTCTCTTAGATTTTCCGCTGGAATTTACTTATGCTACCTGGATGTTTCAAGATTAAAAGCAAAGTAAATAATATCAAGAATGAGAAATGTGACTAAAATTTTATATTTTATACAAAATAGTTAAACACTCTTATTAAATCACGACT